>JABFPB010000972.1:0-29414 GCA_022817645.1 Ceratoteleas bidentatus | reverse complement strand
GATAATGGTCTATAACTTAATTCGTTTTCGTGGTTTTTTTTTTGTTGGATGTCATGTTTGTTACGCGTTTTTTTGTGGAAGTTGGGTGATTCTCAGTCTTTTCCACGTCCAAACGACTGTATCGTCGTTAAAACGACGACAATTTCTGCCTGGGAGTAAAACCAACAAAAGTGTCTGAATCATGACATTTTTCACAAATATTTAAGTAGACACCTTAAGTAGACACCTAACATTTCTTGAATTAATTTTCATAGCACAGTATGGTACAAGTCCGAAAAATATCATCGATTGGTGGATTAATGGCTGACAAAAATATAACCGCAAAAGATCGATATATCAATTATTCCTTCCTACTTCGAGTGACCAAATTTCCACACTTTAACCTTTATTATATAGTTTTCTCAATGTAATTTTGTAATAACATTAATTGATATACAGAAGATTCATCTAATCTAAAACCATTGTATTGCCCTGAAAATAAATGTTTCTTATACTGAAATTGTAATAGTTGATATTGATCAGTAACATTTCTATTAATATTGCATTTAATTCTCAAGTGTAGCTTCAACATAAAGGTGCTCAGCATTCCAGAACGAAGTCTCTTATCAGAATAACTTATTTCACCTCTTATTCTAAGATAATAATGGTTAGGTTCACAAGAAATGTTAGAAAAAATATTTAGGTTCACAAGAAACATTTTAAAAGATTTCATTCTTATTACAAGAGGAAATGTCCTTGGGTCAATATCAAGTGGAAAGTCCACTTATCACCAGAATATCCCTGTCATTATCAGTGGGCTGTGTTTAGAGTCTGCAAGCGAAGAGGCCGAATCCGTTTGATTCCGCGCGAACTTTTCGATTCGGCGAGGTTAATAGGGGCACTTAATGCGCCGGCAACTGGGAGTACGCGATACTGCGCTAACAACTGCTAATTGCAGTTCAGCGGAAAAGAAAAGCCCTCGGAGATGCAGCGAACGGGACTTTCGGTGCGCGGCGTTGCGCCGGCAATTTATCAGATGAAATTGTACATTTTATTATTGGCGCTTTCGACGGCCGAGGCGGAGATAATAAAAGTATTATGCGCGCGCGGAACGATCGCCGGACGAAATGAAAAGATTTTTCCATTCGGATAATAAATGATTGGAATGTGCCGTGTGGAATTTTTTCACGTCGAGATTTTTATATTCTGTTGTGCGTTTGTGTTCGGGATGGTAGGGATTCTTGGAATAGGTTCGCAAAGGGACAGGCAAAACACATTGTCAAGAGAGAATGGATTCCGTTCCGCCTGCCGTGTGCAATGGCTTGTATTTGCTGGAGAAATAAGCTTTATTATTGCGTGCGTTAGTTTATGAAATGCGATGATATTGATTGTTTGATGTTTTGTGGATTATGGAAGACGGCGTACTATTGATATGTCACGGCGCATGAAACTGTTCACGTCTAAATTTTGAGTCCGTGCTTTGAGTGGATGTTTGAGTTCAATATTGTCGTAAACGTGAGTCGATCGATCTACTTACGGAAACATTATTGGATCTCCTAAAACTTATGATTTTGCAATCACTTGGTCTAAAATCTACGGTATTCAACAATCAGGTTAATATCTGTTGGGATGACTCTGAGTTGGAACGAGAAAAACTCGTTTCATATTGTAATACTATTATTGTTAAGTGGACAATAAAAGAAGAAGAGAGGTATTTAGAAATATCGTTGAAGTTAAATGTCGTGTAAAGATAATTATTAAATGCTTTGATTTAAAAATATAGCGCTACTTTCAGTTACACTATTTTTGAGCCACGTATTTATATGACGGGGAATTTTTATCTCTAATTTATACGCAATACTAATCGAAGGATTACGAAATATCTGCCCAGTTTCGCCAACGCGAAATTAGTCGTCCGGATGATTAAGCCCGGACGCATAAAAAGCTAACGAAATTATGACAACAAACTGCAATCAATTCAATTTTGATTGCGATTAATTTGAGCTGATTCGCTCGCTGTGTTTCCGTATTAATCATAACATTAAGTTTCGTGCTCGCACGAAATTTCGCATCATTTGCCATACTTGAAAATACGCGTCCCCGGTTATTAAGTTTCACACGGAATTTCATTTACAGCACTTACACGACAAATTAATCGCGTTACTCGTGGGGAATTTTATTGAAATTCGCGATTGTAATCACGAATAGTCGGGTCACTCGACCAGTTGACCGAGAAAAAAAAACGAGAATGCTAGTTTGCGGTAGATTGCTGCGGTGGCGCACCGATCGCAACTATTCGAATCCGCTTAACCAGCCGCGCTATCCTATCGGATATTATATGCATTTCGCCAGAAGGCCGGTGCAATTCTCGCGAAATAAGACAAGTTCCCTTGCAACACCTAACTTGACAAATTGAACATTCAGGAGGCACGATTCGGAGTAGGAGATCTCGATGGACAACTTTGACCCAAAGTTTCGAAGCAGCGACTGAATAAGTGTTTCATTTTTTGCGAACATGTTTTTATTAATTATGTGAATTTACGAAAAATAATAAGGGAATAACTATTTCTGGATAGAAAACGACAAATTTTAATGAACCGTCAAAAGAACTGAAATCCCGAATGGAAGTGTATTTCACAAAAATGCCAGTCGATAAAAATTGTTTTAGTCAAACCGGAAAAATTGTTTCAGATTGTTTTACTTTTTTGCGCGAAGCAATTAATTTTTCTCATAAACTACACTCAGATGAAAAATAGTAAATTTCAGAAATTTAATGATGTCTGGGTAACATTACCCCAGATTATAGTAAACGTACTAATTACTCCGCTAAGTTAACCAAACTGAAACATTACCATAGTTTGGACGTCACCATTTTTCAATCCGGAGGACAATTATCGATCGAATGAAAAATACGCGCGGCGTTTTTTGTTGCGATATGGGTACACTGCGGAAGAACAAAAGTAATCAGTGTTTTCGTCGTGTTTTTAACTTTCGCCAATAATAGCTGCTAACTATTTCCGCTAGTTTTGCAATTGTCGAACGCGAACGTTGATTGAACGGAACATTAAGAAAGTCACGAATTTTTTGTCGACCGGCAGAAGTAAATTGTAAAACACACAATAAATAATCAAGTTTTTGCGCGTCTGGTATTTTCGTACGCCTCGTGCATGCTCGACTCGCGTAATGCAAAGAAAGTGTTTACTCACGGGGCGATTCCACGCGAGATTGAAATAGACATTTCCGTGTCACCTTGCTTAAAAAGTGCGCTGAAAAGTTATAGAAATTATAGCTCGAAAAAGCATAGAGTCACGTCAGCGCGAGTTTTTATCGGGTAATCGCGATTAAGTATCACGAAACCAATAAAACATCGCGAGAGTGATGATTAATTATTGTTCCTACGACCATTTTAGCATAGTTCCTACGAAAACTGCGCCTTATCTCCCCATCAATTCATTCACTTTTCCTTGCATTTATTACCATTAATTCGATCCGGGCTCGTTCCTGCCAAGAAAAATTTGTAACAACCTTAACATTTTTCATGGAGTTCATGGCAAGTTCGTTATGAGCGCTCATAACGAATCTCATTTACCTTTTAAATGCTATATACCGCGCACAACTGTATAATGTTTAATAACAAACTTTTATTATTCGGTGTAAGATCTATTGTATTACAGAAATATTAAGCATTTGTGCGGTATCTCTTAATTGTGTATTAAAGCGTAATTGTGTCGCGCCATAAACTTTTTCGCGGCCTTTTATTGTCATGCATAATGATGACACTTGAATTGCGACGGAAATAGAGATGCGAGCGTTGGTAAACTCGATTCAGTAGAAGAATGAAATATTTTTTTATATTTCAACTTTACAGTTTATACACTAGAAATTCGAAAAAAGTCACGTAATATTTTTGCAGATATTTTTGCAATCAGACTCCTTTTTCCTAATATTTGATTTTTAATTCTTCTTTCGCAATCTTAATTGAAGAGAGTCGGAAGAAATCTAAAAAAAGCAATTGATTATTTGAACTAGTTTACAGTTGAATATTTGGATTTGGTGGAAATATCAGTGGTCCACTTCAATCAAATGAATACGTAATTAATGCGACAAATTTTAGAGTAAACTTAAAAATATAATAGAGTGTCAGAATTTTTACAGCTTCTATGCATTATCTCTCTTAAAATATGATTCATGTTTCAAACATCTCGCTTCGAATTTTTATTCTTACATCCGTGACTGATGTTGCAACTCGTGATTTATAATTTTTATTGAAATAATAAATATTTTAACCGTTCAACAGTAGAGATTAAGTAAAAGGGGAATAATTTTCTTAATGGCAAACATTATGACGCATAAATACAATGAGATAAGAGGCACTGAAACATAATTTTTCAAATCCAAACAGAAAAATTTAATCCAAATTTCAAATCCCATCTGATTCTGAAAAGCCGACTCCTTAAAAATAAGACCTTAATTCAGTACGCAGAATCAAACATTTTATTTTACTTTTGCCTGGTCTGACCAAACGTAGAGTTTTTACCTTACACTTCAAGTAGCTAAAACCTGGATACTCAAACAATCATTAAATAACAGTTCAAAATAATTCAATGAAACCTCTAGTCTGACTAAACGTAGACTCATTTCAACCAACACACTTCAACCGACTGAACCCTGGATTTGCTCAAAGCACTATTCATCATTCAGTTTTCCAACTGCAATTTCAGTAAAAATGGCTCTGCTTTCAATTCAGAAACCATGCAATTCAGCTCCGACAGTTTCGCTCAATTTTTTCACATTCGAATTTAACGCGCGCCCCCTTCCCCTCAACCCTCCAAAATAAACCGCCCCGGCATACTTCATCAAAAGTTTGCTCACTCCATGTGCCCACGATGATCACCAAGCTAAGAGCCCCGGCGTGTGGCAGAGCGAACTTCGCCTTAAAATATTGTTGATCAACGGCGCGTATCTTAACGACGGCATTCCCGGCGCGCCAGGTGCGATCGAATAATTGAATCAGTGGAAGTTCTCGTAATCCTAAATTACCGTGGATGAACGGAAGGACCCGGGTGGCGGCGCTGTTATGCGGCCAGGAATCCGGGGTCGCGGTCCCGATCGCGCCCGAGAACTCGCGAAATATTTGTCGCGGGCGTAAAAGAAATCGCGAGCAAAAAGGTGTCGGCGTCTTACGCGCAGTAAACCCGTGTTTGCGGCGATGGCTCGGATAAGCTTTCACGGCTACGGGGATTCGGCGGCTCGTAAATTTCGCGGACGGAGGGGTGGGGAGGGGCGGGGATTGTTGGGTAGGGTTGTGGGGGGGGGGGTGTTCTTGGGGGGGGGGGGGGGGGGGGGGGGGGGGGGGGGCCGGGGGGGGGGGGGGGGGGGGGCGAAAGCTGCGCAGAGGAAGCCGCCCGAAACGCTTTTTCCCGTGTTCGAGCAGATCCAGAAACCCGAATTCATCGATCAGGAACATCGTTAGAGCGGCGCAGATAAAACCCGTCTTATACCGACCCGATCTAATCTAACGTATGCTACAAACGACTTATTTTCGCACCTGACTCGCCACGATGAGTGGACTGATTTAATCGGGCCCGGCGTAATTCGATTTCGGGTTTGCAAAATCCCGATCGGGCTTTTTCCGTGCGGCTTACGCAAGTTCTTTAATCAGCGGGGGTGGATTTAAGGGTGTCTGGAATTAATTAATCCATTCGAGGATATTGAGAGTTTGAAGTCGATTGGGAATGGGGCTGAGATCGAGAAAGAGTTGGAGGGAAAGAGCTTGTGATCGAATACTTGAACGGGGGAGGCACGTGATTCTTGGGGGTTGATTTGCTCCGGAGGATAGAAGTGTTGTAGCATGTAATGCAGAGGCAATTTCGGCGGAAAACTCGTACGAGGTGGTAATAATAAAATATTGTTTCTGTCAAAAGCAGGCTCGAAGGATATTTGATTCTCGTGTCGGAAATTTCGGAATTTCGTATATGTTCTGTGATGAAAGAGTGATGTTGATTTAGCAACACATCATGTTGGAGGAGGAGCGGGGTAAGAAGGGGTCTCCGTCCCCTGAGATATTGGATTGGTGAAATCAACTTTGTAATTAAAAAATTAATATATATACGGGTTCCCAGGTGAATTATTGTAGCTATTTTACCTTACTCATAATTTATGCTTTCGCATCCAGTATAAACTTGGATGTAATTTCTTATGCAGCCGCTAATCCGAATCTTTTAAATACTAAAATATTTTAAACCCAAAAAGTTTTTACGAAAAGCCCCTTTAATTCCGTAATTAATAATTATAATATTTTCTTTTAATTATTTCTGATTAAACAAGTAATTGCCGTTAGTATTTACTTCCAAAAATCCACTACAATAATAATTCATAATACAACCCATCCTTTTCGCAACAATTTCAGCGTCCATTTATTGCCAAAACGAATGTCTTGCGAAACAACAACCAAATTCAAATCCCATCTTACAATTAGCCTAAACTTGCCGCTCGAAACTTGCGGTAGACGAATGTATAAAACAAAACCGTCTGCGAAATTAGACCGAATTAAGCTTCGTTGACATTAATTAAGCCGAAACGCAACCAAGAGCCACGTCAGGTTACGTAGGATTGAGTTCGGGTTAACTCCCGTGACGTTAGGTTAGGTTATGCCCGGCGGTTGGGGGCGTGCTTTCAAGTGCGCAGGAAACCGCCTGGAACACTTTTTCCCGAGCTCCCGAGCAGATCCAGAAACCCGAATTCATCGATCAGTAACATCGTTAGAACGCCGAGCTCGGATAAAGCTTCCGCCGGCGCATGAACGCGTCGACATTCCTTTCCTTTATTTCCCTCACGGAATTCCAATCCAAATTCATAGACCACGTGGGAAATGTTGTCGGCCGCTGTTTGTATTAGCTCGCGAGCGACGGTAAAGCGACAATTTGACGTGCGGGGGGAAGACGCAGGGGGCGGGAAGGTTAGGGAAAAGGACGGCTCCGGAAAGACAGCGATTTCCAATATAGGAGCGACTGTTAGTTTTTTATCGGAATCGGAAAAAACCGGGGAAGGAGGGACGGGGATCGGAAAAGGAGAAGGCGCAAAAAAGAAATGGCCCCGCGAGAAGCCCGAAGTTCAGCTGCGGACTGTAGTTTGGATTTCGTAATTTATCGCGCCGGGGAGTTTAATATATCGGATTCGGTGAATTCCGGTTGTGAGCGTTTAATTTTAAAAAATGTGTTCGCCCCGGAAGAAACTGTACTTGGCGAAGTTGCGCGCGTTTTTCATTATAATTGACGCGGCCGGTCGCAATTCGCCGACGGGATTTTGTTAAACAAACCGTTCGCGTTGCGCGTTGATTTAGCGCCGCGTCGAACGAGCTGTACTTACCTCGACATCGCGGGGCGCGAGACGCCGCCGCGGCATCGAGGCAATTGTTGATTAATGAAAATTCCATTTTCCGCGTCCGACGCGAAAACGCGATTCCGCGTCTATTTGCATTATAATGAGCGAAACAGTTCTGTCATTAATGCAGTCAAAGGCAGATAATACGCCGAGTTGTGTGTCTAATAATAGTTGAGATAAAATTACAGCGCGAAATGGATGATAAATTTAACTTCTTCCAAGCCAATTAATTATAACGTGTGTGCACTGGGTATCTACGTATTAATTGCACTCCCGGAAAACATTCCACTGATAATGAGAGAAATATTCTAATCATAAGTGGATTTTCCACTTAGAATTAATTGAAAAGTATTTCCTATTATAGACTGACAAACTATTTCTTTTCATTCAAAAAGAATTTTTATACAAAAAAGAATATCATTTGAAACGTCTTCCGTTCCTAACTGAAAGAAATCCTTTTAAAAGTATAAACTATTTTACTTTGAATACAAATCCTTTTCGTACAAAAGGAAAATTTTGTCAGTGTAGAATTTTATTTGTAAAATATTGTATTGCTATCATTAACCTAATATTTTTTAGGTTAATGGTAAGATTTGAATGAACGTTTAATGCGCTGGGTAAAATTCTGATCAGTTCGTCTCGTTCAAGTTTGATGACTAGTTTAACATTTTAAACACGACACCTATCAGGTTGATAAGATTTATAAGAGTGGTTTCTATTTTAAAAACCCATCAAATTAAAAAGTGCCATCAAAGGAGACGTGACCCAAGTTTTATTTTGGACGAATTACGGATTGGGATGGATATTACGATATCAAAAGTGGTGTCAATCGAAAATAAAAGTCAAAAGTAAAATAATTTCAAACCGACGCGATTGGAAAGCATCGACGTCCAAAATTGACGGCGCACAATCGCGCGGCTTTTGACTAAATGAAAAGTATTCACGGTTACAAGGAGAACGATGGAATATGAATTCTTCCTGTAGTCGAAACAAATCAATTTATCTCCAAAAGCCAGTTTCCGCAGTTATTATAGGGAATTTTCCAGCCAAAAGCTATTTCGCGGTTACTTTGAAAGGCTACAAAAAAGTCGCGACCCCATTTCATCGGGCGACGAAACGATGATTGTAATAAGAAGTACGCTCTATTCAGTTAACTGTACCAACTTAAAATTGAATTATACTAACAAATTTAAGAGACATTCAATACATTCTGTTTAATCAAAATAGCGTTTAGTAGCATTCACGTTGGCTGCACGAATCGGACTATTATCGTATTACTTTAACGTGAAAAATCAACACAGAGTACAACAATATCGCATTCGATCGCGCAATTATTGTATTATCTATATAAACAATTCAAAACGCAAACAAAATGCGCATTTGATTCGAGATTTCCTGCAACTCGGTCGAAATTTGCGTCGAATTGAAAAATCCGAAAATTCCACTCGCCCAAATTCCTCGCCACCGCAGACCCATCAAACAAATAACTTCAACCACCCCCTCCCTTCCCCCGCCCGATTTTTCCGCACCACAGCCCGGTCTTCCTAAATAAATAAATTCACAATAAACCAGTCGGTCCGCAGCATAAACTGAACTACATTGTTTACGGAAACGTTTACCGTGTTACGAGCACCATTATTTCGGCAGAATTGTACGGGGCGGGCCAACATTACGGATAAGTCCGCGATACCAGACAATCCCCCTATACACTTTTACGACGCGCAGGATTGTAAACGCGGTGCCCGCAAGCCCGCGCTGCATATTAATTTTATCATTTTATCAATGCCGCGCGGAACCCCTTTTAGGTGAAATATCACTCGATGCGCAACTCCGATGAGCTGACATAACCGCTCATTGGAATGATTTTTGTGAATATTGTTCGTCACGCATGGAATACCAACAATCTCAAATTTCGGGGAAAACAATCTGAATGAGATATTTTATCTATCTAGTCAAACAATATCTCACTTAGACGGTTTTTCGATTGTTTTTTACTAGGATTACAGTGGTTTGTAAAATTGAATTTTTTGATGTTCGACTCCACTTTGTAGGTTGAAAGTTTGCTTCTAATGAGAATTGTTTGAACGAAATTCTGACGACATTGGAGAAAGTTGAATAATTTCGTTTCAGAAATTCTCCGTGGAAACAAACTGTGTAGCTACAACATGACTCAAAATTCACAAATGTACTTTCTCAGACTACTACAAAGTTCGATTTTCAATACTTTACATATAACCGCTATATCGTTCACAAAAAATAAATCACTTAAAATATATTTCACTTAAAAAAACCTTGAAATTTTCTGAATTAAAATTAAGCAATCCTTTACAAAGTTCACACTTACAAGAAACATGCTTTCATTCATAATTCATAAAATACCCTATTTCAATATCTTTTTCGCAAAATTTTATGTTTCATTTCCAATTTCCTCACATCAGTTGCTGAAATGATTACTTTTCCTTTTCATTAGGGTCTTCGACTACCTAACTTTTACATATTAAACTATCCTCTCAAACAACTTATCAACTTATTTTACATATAAAAATGCCTCTCAAACAACTTATCACCCTTTAAAAGTGCGCCCGCGCGATATCTCCTGCCACAGATAAATAGCTAAACAAGCGATTCGACCCTATCGTTTAACGAGCCGCCGGAACCGCGGCGCGCAAAAATGACCGCGCGGCGCCCTTTATTTCCGGAAATCAGCGGTCCCGAGCTAAGATGGATGAGCGTTTCCACCTTTGTGCAAAAGTACTGCAGCTCGCTCGACGGCAGCGCCCTCTCACTCGCTCGAGTTCTGCCGCGCTGTGAATGTAGGACACAGAGGGTCGACCGACCCCCTAAGGGTGGCCGGGGGCGGGGGTCGGAGTCCCTGAATACATAAAACAGGCATAGCGTACACAGAGCGCGGTCTGTGCGAGCGCATAAACCTACACATGTCATGTGTACCGAGAGACCGCCGGCGCAAGCCGAAAGAGGGCGCGCGCGTGCAAATACGGAAAAGGCGCTCGGATCGCGCGGCGTCTAATTTATCGCGCCGATCGCATTTATTTCTATCCGATTGCTTTAACGAAGAATCGGGGGTGGGGGATTATTGATTGCGCGCGATTCATAAATGTAGGCGCGGCGGCGAGAAAAAAAAATGACGCCGCGTTTTTGTTTGCATACACAAGTGCTTCTGGCTTGAAAAATGTTCATTAGCGGTCGCGGGCCTTTGACGCGCGCGATTTATGAAGTCATTGGCCCAGATCTGATAAGCGCGCAAAAATGTAAAGGATACGCGTATCGCCGGGGCAATTATTCGGCCGAACCGGCGGAATGTTAATGCGACGAGCGGGCGATAAAGTTGCGTATTTGGAATGGAGTTGTAACGGCGCTTGTCACGTGTGTATGTGGCAAGTGTTCGTGTGGCTTTCGGAGCATTGTGCCGCCGGTTAACGAGCTTCGTGGCGAACGGTTTTATTAACTCGCACTTTGTTTCGGCGCTTTTTTCGTCCGGCTGGGCGGGAATTGAAGTTGTTGCGGCGGGATAAGGGTGGCATTAGTGGAATGCGGCGTTGGGTAAATATTGTTGCGGCGCCGGAAAAATGCAAATGCCGGCGCCGGATGAGCGATGCGGCGCAATCGAAATATTGTTGCGAATAATTAATTACAGGCCGCGAAATGTGCAGCGGGCGATCGCAGTTTCTGGTTGTTTGTGCGGCGAATTTGCGCGAGGCAAACAATTTGTTCGGGTTGATGGTTTTTAATCTTGCAAAATAATTTTATAGGTACAATCTATTAAGCGCGGCGACGGCGGCGGCACTCACTTGGGCAACAATCTTAAATCTCCCATCGTAAACCTTAACGTGATGCAAGTCGTGTAAACACATAATTTAGCGGGCATGAAATAAAAATTATTTTGTATAAATATACGATGCCGGCGCTTTAACAAGGCAAACAGATTACGGGGCCTTTGAAATAGGATTACGCGAGGTGTAATAGATGAACGGAAACGTGAAATATTATTCGAAGCGGGCTTGTAAAAAGTCGTTCGCCGCACGGCCATTACTCGTTTTTTGCCGTTAGTTTTTGTTTAAGGTAATTCGCGCTTACACGTAAACTTTATTGTCGCGCGCGTTAAAACTGAAACGGGACTCTTGTCCGGTTCGTTTATTGCGCGCCAGCGTAAAAATAAAACGATACATTCTTACAACCGAGAAGAACGCCGAGAAGAGAATACACTTATCGAGCGGAGTGTTAAATAATTATCAGAGTCGTGTAACTGGATGGCGTGGATCATTTTTAGAACTGTTCGAAGACAGAAATCGCGCGACTTCCGAGCGAACGTAAATACCGCCGGACTGCGAATAATAGCGTAAATAATATATTTATGTACGTGTTGGAGATGGCTTGGATTAATTAGTAAGGTTTTTTTCGGTTTATATACTTATTATCAAACGAGGTTCTTTGGGTTAGACGAATCCAAAAATGAAAAGTAGGTAATGCTTAGAAATGTCTTTTTATTCGGAATAGGGTCCTTTAAAATGAAAACACAATTCCTTTGAACTATTTTGTAAACATATTTTGTTTTGATCGAAAACGTTTTAAAGTAGTTTACAACGTACCCGGAAAAAAAGTCACATGACTTAGTTTTGTGGTTTTCATTACCTTATGTCAACAATGCAGGACTTTCATGTTATAACCCTTGTTAAGACTGTAGCATCAACAATTTTGCAGACTTATGAAAGAACGTATAATAAGCTGTACAATCATTGTCATAGCTTTTGCAGCAAGAAATTCTAACAAATTATAACAGACATTTTTCTCAGTGTATTGTTAGTAAGCAGTTTCATTTAGAAAAATTGATTCATTTAGCAATATATATTGTGACTAATTAATTACTAGAAATACATTTTATTAAAACATTCTTTTTTGCAAAAAAAATACATTTTTCTGTGAAACAGACTATTTTAATTTGTACAGGAACATTTCTTTTTAAAAATATGTTTTTCATTGAAACATACTGTTGATTTGAAATAAAAAAGCTTTCATTACAAAGTAATATATATGTTTTGAAACAAATAGTTCTTCCTCAAAAAGACTTATTCAATATAGTCGAATACTTCTAAGAGTTGATAATTTGCAACCGTAAGTGGGAAAGTTTGAAATTACAACAAAAGGCTTCGGACAATAATTACATTGTGTCGCAATTTTATGTTACCAACGCAAATATTTATAGCTTTATTTCATTTGTCCATATATGCTGCTACCGCTTTAGCGTATCAAATTTATCAAAACAATAAATAGATTTGTTACAAATATCCAGTACTAGTATCAACCACAACATTTTCAATACTCCATTTGTAAACTCATCAAACTGAGCGAACATGTTTTTTCCACTGCAATCCATCCCCAAACATCTCACTCAGATTCGCGCCCCCAATTTTCCCAGTCCCGTCGCCTTCCTCGATGTTTCCCGGGTTTCCCGAAGCCCCGCGCGGCGTCGCCCGATTATCAGCCGCTCCCCAACCTGCCCGAACTTTCGCCTCAAGACGCCGAACCCGCCACCCTCTGCCCCTCACCTCCCAGCGCACGTAACTGATACCCTAGCAATGATAATTCGGGCTCGTGGCCCCAATAACGCCTCTTGTTGTCGCGCGAAACGGCCACTTATGCAAATTAACGAAAACCGGAAGCCATCTGCCGGCCGGCGCGGAAAGTCGCCCCCGGCGGCAGTCGGATTTGCCCCGGCGATATTTATAGCATATTATGTGTCGTTTCATTGCGATGCCGTTATTCCGCTCGCGCATTAAGCCCGCGCTTTTCGTCGTCGTTGCAGTCGTTATCCCCGTATTCTTCTTGCGCGACTAACGTCGTCGGCGAGAAATATAACACGCGGAAAATTGCGCGCGGCCAAGTCCCGCGGGACGGCTCGGCGCAACTTGGCGCTGTCGCATTTGTGAAACGCAGGTAATATAGCCGAAAGTTTGCGCGAAGAAGCGAAATGAAAGCGCCGCTCTCGCGCCCTGGAATAAAAAGCGCCCGCTAAATCTACTTTGAAATATAAACCGTGCGCGAACCGTTTATTCGCGCGCGCCCGGATGAGACCGGGCTCAAATCAAGTGCTTCGTTTGCCCGCGTCAAAGTGGGTTGGCGCGCGTCGAACAATCTCGCAGAGTGCGGGATTTTTTTCAATCTTTCACCGCGCGTGACTCCCCGGCAGAGATTCCGTCCGCGCAATTGTTTATTCCGTTCGGGATCGTGATTTTTTTGCCGTCGTGCCATCCGGCGCGCACTTTTGTCTCTGTCAGCAAAACGTTTAGGATTGGTCAGCGGAGAACGCGCGATTTTTCTTCGACGACGAGAAGGCTCCGGGGGAAACTCCGCCTGTAAGGTCGAAGACAATTCCGCAAAAACTTGCCGAACGTTTATGGGATCTGCAAAGGCCCGAAAAAGTTCGGGAACTTTGTTGCGGACTGTGTTGCATTTTTTCAGCGCAACTTTTTCTGGTAGACCTTGGTGAGACTTTTCGCGAACTTCGTCAAAGGGTCTGCGAACGGCAATTGTAAGCAACCTCACACGTTTTAATGAACATTTCCAGCGATGAATAATGAATTGAAAAATTACTTGGGATGATAATGGCAATGCAAATTATGCAGGAAAAATGCGCCGTGGGGATAATCCAATTTAAAAGTTCACCGCATTGCTTTCGTATGAATAATTTAGAGTTTGTTTTTAACTGAATTAATTGAGTCAAACATTTCATTAAACATTGACCGCGCGGACTTACATGTTTTTGCGTGCTTCGCGCGCGCGACAGCCGAGAAAAACCGGCTGACCGCTTTTCGCAACAATTTGCAACCATTCGAAATTATATTGAATAATGAACCGGCGCCGTTGAATAATTTATCGTCCATACATTTCACATCCTCACATTGTAAAGTGAATAGTTAAAGAACTAGTTAATATTTGACACCGAGGAGCGCGGATAAAAATGGCAAATAACGTAAAACAGCGTGCGACCAGTTTGTGTTTATTGTCAATTAAATAAACCAATCGCCGAAAACCATGGTCAATGATTCGTCGTTCAAACGAATTCGTTGCGTTAAAATATTATTTCGGCGGTATTTGTTGCAAAGTTAACGCACCCTTAATTATTCAGCGGTGCGCTTTTTCATTTCGCGTCTTCTCGAGTTGCACAATACGCTCGGCTTTATGCGCGGCAAATGTATTTAAATGTTGTAAAGGAAAACTCGAGCCAAAGGGATTATTGTTTATTACAGCTGAATAATGCATGCGATCGTTTTTTATTCAGGGAGGAAAGTCGCGTCTCGCCGACCCGTTTCTAATTAAAAAGGGGTCGTCCGAGCGGCCAGACCAGAAATCCGAAAAATGTTCGCAAATTGTCCTGATTAGACCGTTTGGGTTAATCGACAAGTTCACATTGGCACACTATTAGTGCTTTGACACGCGACTTAATATTTACTGCGAATTGCCGGGTCGTTTTGACGTTTGATTATTGCCCCTTCAAGTCGATGCTGTCTTTCTTGACGACCTACTTTGGGGCGATTTAATTGAGTCGGACGACGGATTAGGACGCTTTTTTGAGCCGCGCAAACGAAACGAAACGTTTAATGAATCCCGGGGTACTCAAACCCGCGACGCCCGGGATTCTTCAAACCGACGCGTTTAATTAAAATGTGTATCATTTATGGCGGTGATTGAGAAATCGGGTGACGCGCTTTAATTGGACGTCCATGACATTAATTCGATTAATTGATTGATAAGCCCTGCGTGACAGTAATTACATCCAATAAACAATCTTACAGGAACGCCACGGCGAGGCATTAATTTCATTTCTGCGATTTTGAAATCGGATTGGCCATTGTCGTGGGTGAGGCTGAAAAGGAAATTGAGGTGAACTGAGAAAACTAAGTGGTAACTTTTACCGCTTAGTTTTAATATGTAAACAGCCGTAATTGGTTACATAGGGTGAGTGATTAGAATAGAAACGCGGAGAAATTGTTTTCATTGCTTTTGGTGGGGTATATTTAAAGAGGTTCAAAATGTATGAATAATTAAAATAATGGATTTCACTTACGTGAATAAATGTTCGTTATATTTTAAGATGAAAATGTACGCTTCAGCAAGGAAATATAGTAAAACATCGTTATTTTGTATGAATAATAATGTAGGATATTTCCATCAAAGTATTGGGACTTTGTTACTCATTTATTTTATATGATTAGTTTAATTTTAGTGTAAGTTTTACGTAATTCTATTAAATATTGTAACGATGAAATATTAATGTGGATACTCTGGTTTTCATAACTGAGGTATAATGTGAAGTATATATTTTAAGTACTGATAATTATTGATACAGATATACGTAATTTCGTTTTCATAATTCAATGTGCGCTGTTATTTTCATCGACTTTCATTGAACAATAGTTGAATTATGCATTCCTTATCCGTAGTCGTCCTGTTAGTCACATGTGCACTTAGAAAATAAGTGGTGCAAATGCTGTTGAAACCTTTTTCTTAGTAGCGAAAACTAATTTTTTAGATACAACAAGTTGCGCTATATAACATTTAATCTTCATCATTGTTCCATTACATATTCCAATAAAGTAATATATTTATTTTTATTGTGTTATATTTTTCTATCAAATAAAAATTATTTTCATAATTTTCACTTATTTTATTTTATTTTAATAAACTATTTATTTTATACAACATCAGCAATAATGCCAACATGGCGTCAACGCAGAACGTTTTCCCGCTCCATAAAAACGCACCCAATTTGAAAGCAAAATTTTACGAACAAAAATGAATTCTCTTTTCAAATCAACACGAACTCTTTCGCAGTGAAAATCAAACCAAAATTCCTTTTCCATCAAACGTTATATTTCCCTAAAAGTGTAACAATAATATGAAAACGCAGTAACTTTACCGATTCTCAACATATCGATTTTAATTTTTTGTTTGTTTACAAATAAAAAATGCATTTTATTTTTGAAATAAGAAACCCTCAGTATTCGGTCCAAAAACTTCTTCAACGTTGGCGCGGAACATTCCGGATCTAGTTTTGCATTGGCAGCAAACAAACAAAATCCAACAAATCTGAACCAATCTCTGTCGATACTACAACCAAATATCCGTCCCAAAAATTACACAAACACGATAATTTTCTTGCACTCGTGCCAACCTGAATCTCCTCAAACATCATAAACAAGAGTACTCCCCTCATCCAGCGGACTTTTCGCCCCTCTCATCAATAAATTCAAACAGTCGAAATACATTCACATCAACACTCTCGCACTAATTTCTCTCCCTCTTGTCAATCCGAATTTCACGCCATCGCGAACGCCAGCGCGCCGCCCCGGGTGCCGAAATAGCCTTCATTGTTCCCAATTACAATTAAGATAAGGACCCATGCACCGCGTCGTTTTACGACTCAAAATAACGTTTGATAAATAACGCGTCGCCGTGTATCATTTGCAAACCGACGGACGTCTACTAATGTGACGGCCGTCGACATTTGAAGCTACGTTAGCCGTAATGCGCTGCTCTGTCAGTCGGGTTGCGCGCACGGTAAGTGGTAATACTCTATTTAGTCCGCCATTCCGCGCACTTTGTTGCGCGACGCGTCGCGCGCAAATACCCGACTTTTATCGTTGTCTAAATGCACGCGGAAACGAAAAATATTCTTATCCGGTCCGTCCCTCGCAGACGGTAATTACCTTTTCACGTGCCATTCATAGCTCCAATCTATTTAATTATACCGCGCTTAACGCCGCCTTTACGCCCGGCGCAATCTTCAATCCCCTTGAATAACCATGTAAAATATGTAGCCACTGCAAATGGCGACGCTATAATTTCGTTTAATGGACTGCAGATAAAAAACGCGACGCCGGTTAATTTATTTCGAAGCCCGGCCCGTCGATGGCGCGATTGTTTGAGAACGTTTCGTCCTTTTCTGCACCCTCTTTCGTCGGGTTTTCTTCGGTGCTATTTTTCGCGTTTTATTTTACAAACGGGCTCGAAAAATTAGTGCCACGACTCATCGGGGAAATTCGTCGACTTTCGGTGAAGCGAGTCCTTCGGAATTCCGTGACGCGGACGAACAAATTGCGTTCTGACGAGACCACGTACGACCCGGCTGAACGTACGTCGAGCTGTACTACTGCGCGACGACCGTACTCCAGATGGGAATTTCAAAGTTCGATTGTAATGACTTCATTTGCCGCGGAATAATGAATTTTGAACTAGCCCGCGCACTTTTCGGAACGACCGAGGCAGAAGGGGAATTGACGGTCAAGAAACAAACGGATCGGCGGCCGACGTACACCGGGAAATTAACATTTGAATGAGGGTGGTTTTTCTGTAACGCAGCGAAATTCTTTTCAAATATTTAACAAAGGAATCCGGCGTCGAACAAGACGGGAAATCTGTTTGCTGCGTTCTTTTCGTATCGGAAATTGTTAGGCCGTCGAATATTTTGTAACATTCTGAGTATTGCTTTATTAAGATAAGAAAAAGTAAAGGGTAAAAAATGAGACATTTGTGTTGTAAATTATTCAAGTTTTATTAAAACGATCTGTGGTACAGATTTTTGGGAAAAGAGCATTATGCACATCGTTATTAATATATATTTTAGTACAAATAAAGTTTACGAAGATAAGATATATTTTTCGTACCATAATATTGCACGTTCGCAATGATAATGTATTTCATTAATATATAATTTTGTTATAGAGTAAACTCTTTTTAGGCTAAGATTTTCATTCAAGACAAATTCTTTTCATTTATAGAAGTTTTTCGTGGGCGGATGTTTGCGACATACTTTTTGGGAAATTAATGTCAGAATTTAGATCTTGGAATATTTGAAGCTTCAGACATACTAAAGTCTGAATACATTCGAACCTTTTTTTTAAATCGTTCTCTATACAATTCTTTCTAAAGCAAGACAAAGTCATTTCAGTATTTTCTCATGCTTTAGGTGGGTCTACACTGAGCCTACAGTGAGCATGTTTAAATATGTTCAATAAAGAATTCAACCAGATCCCACATGTGCCAATAAATTAGGGAGTTGTATCAATGTACTATCCAATGATACATTGGGGTAGTTAAAAGCGGAATTCAACATTTACAAACAGGGTTGAGGTTATGCAGAACGCAGTTTGGACCGAAATAGGAATGCTCGATACTCAGATACAATTTCCAAATTGCACAGGTTCGGTTTTCATTATTGTGACATTTTTCAGGGTAAACCTTCTAGCTAATTGAATATTTTAAAAGGAATATTTCCGGTTCCGATAACCAGAATGACGTTTGACCAAAATGAGATTGTCAATTCGGTACTGACGCATTTCAGGTTGACTGAACGAAACACTGGAAAAAGAAAAGTAATACATGTTAAGCTAATAAACCTTAATAGCAGATCCAAAATTGAATTCAAGTCGAGTTTTCTCCAATTCCAGTAATACTTCGTCCATACAATTTCACTGAATATATCAATTATCAGTTATCCTCACTCATACTGTAAAAGAAGCTCAAATATTTTTGGCCAAAAACAAACCGACTTACATAAAGTATTTTTACAATTATTTTACTATAAAAAATTACAAATGGTTGACAAAACTTTGATATATAACTTCAATGTTTTGAAATGGTCTATATAACCTAAAACTTCCGTTTATTGCGAAACCTCCTGGTGAAACCCCTATATTATCATCCAAAGCATAACCCAAACTTTTGATTTTAAATCAAATAATCAACGACCGATTCACTGAAATTACAGTACATTTTTTTATTAGAAAAGTATAGTAAACACTGTGATATTTCAGTAAAATATATTCTAATATTAACTACTTCTAACTGCCCACTTCATCCATGTTGATATTCTCTACACTTCTCCAAAACTTCCACCATACTCCAGGTCAAAAAAATTGAATTCCCGGACACCACGAGCCAAACCCCGTCGCCTCGTTAGTTATTCCACGTTCATTTTTGCAATGAGCGCGCGGAACTCCACTTATACATTATCGCCCCCAAGTGATTGCGTTGCCTTTTATCCACAACCCCGTGTGATCTCAGTCTTATTTCGCGCCCTCATTGTGCACGTCATTATACATACACGTCGCGCGAAATATTTCGCGCGGCGTGCGACAAAGGCGTGCATCCGGCCACGTCGATTCATTATTCAAACGCGTCGAAATTGCGGCGCGCGTCTGAAAAAAGGCTCGCAAAGTATCGCCGAGTGTCGCGCGCACTCGGCTCGTTTGATTGCACCGAGCGCATTGTCGCCGAGCCAATTTGCCGGCGCGCGATGTTTTACTTGCGCATCGTCTAATTACCGTTTCACTTACTGCGGTTGTGCCGCGCAGATCACACGAAAGATTCGGATTTCTGATTTAATTATACAAGTTCTGCGCGCCTGCATACATAAACTGCCGACGAACTCTTTGGTGCGCAGCCGGTTGCCGGCAATTTGCAATTAGCGGCGCAATTTGCGCGCGCCGTAAATATTTCCCCCGGTTACGCCGTCCGATCGATGTAATAAGACTTACGAGCGATCGCGACCGGAGGAACGACAAAAATAGCTTTACAACCAACGAGCGAAGCCGCGGGCGAAGTCGCGGCGTTTCGCGCGTGAATATTTCATGCGTTAATTAATGCTAATTTATACCGGCGCAAACTAAAACACCGCGCGGGTATTATTTTTGGAATTTTGAATGCGAATATTTCGAAGTCGCTGAATAATTTATAGAAATCGTGACCGCGTTTCGTTGTTATTAATTTACGCGGCTATTACGATTTGACGTCGCGCGCATCTTTTATGGTGCCTCTACATTGATATCCGATCACCTGCGCGGCGTAATTTTAGGTACGCTAGCCATCTTTTATACGGCGCTTTTTTTATGGCTTCAATAGTTTATGACTGAAAAGGACATTTCCTCTTCATCGAACAAACGGTATGTTTTATAACGGTTTAAGAATAAAATACCTAACCTGAATTCATTGATTTTACGAGGTATTTTGCAATTCACTTTTTAGGGAAAAACGGAAATAAAACGGTTTACGTTTTTCATAAGATTTAACATGCACCCGATAAATAGACTGCTGTTTGCAGAGTATAGATCGCGTTTTTTATCACCTACATGTGTTAGCCGGGGGAATTTCAAAGCAATTGCCTATATTTAAACGAGATCTTTTATCAAAAATACTAATCTATTCCAAACATTGTCTGCATTTTGTATGCTACAGTTATTCATGATCACGGCAGTACAAACTAAAGCGTACCACAGCATTCCTGGATGTACTATCAAAAGTTTGATCGATTTAAATTCGTCAATTCCTCGGGGGAATTTTCCACGTTTTATCTCGAATGGGACTTGCATATCCAGAGTATCCTCCAAGATTCCCTTCATCAAAATTACAATCTCCACTGAAAATGCTACCCCACACTTTTCCTACAGAAATTGCATAGTTTCATCAATCGACACTCAATTTCACCCATCCCTCGTCTAATTAACTTGAAACCGAAATTTGGAAAATCGGCGCGATTAAGCGTATCCTATTTGTTCGTCGAATTTCGGACACGTTCACAGCGCCACCTCTAGACACGTGTAACAGCGCCCGCAATTAGACCTCTAATATCACCCCCTATTACCCTCCCCCACCCAATTTTCCCAGAACCAAGCAAGGTTCCGCCTGTCCAGCGCAACGTCGCCTCCGCCGGACAAAACTCTGTTCGTACTCCTTGCGATGGAATTTCCTAGCGAAAGCCGTAAAAATGGGAGATGATGTCTCTGCTAAAAAGCTCAATACAAATAGGCCGAGCTTGGGAAAACGCCGTCACAGGTACCATTAACAGTGGATGGCACTTGGGTCAGAGGCGGACACGTTCGATAAGTGCCTTGCGAAACGATAGCTGTTAAAGCCCGCGCTCATTTGCATACACGCGTTCGGATCACGACGGACACTTCAAAGTAGATAGCCCGGCACTCGAATCCATGACCCTCGTGCAAACAAGCGGTTGATACATATGTCGAATTACGTAGACATTGGCCTCGGAACAGCTGCGGATATACATATGAATAATCGGCCGCAAAGCCGCGCTACGTGATTCAAATGTGATATTGGATAACGTCGTAAACCAGGGACGCGACGGTCCGGTTAGGTTCGAGGCGCGTAATTTCCCATGGCCTAAGGGGAGCAGCGTCGGAGGAAACAGCGCGCGGCGCGATTCGATTATCCCGACACACGGAACGGAACAAATATCCGACTTTTATTAGAGCTGGTCATCAACGTTTACCCAACGACATCCATATTGCCTAATGCCGCCGATGGCACTCATTTCACTGGCGAGAGTTGTTGGTCGGACTTCTGGTGGGGAGTTTATGGGGCTTAGGGTGGAGTTTTGATGGAGGAAACACTCTTGAATGACTTGTTTGAGCGGAGGAGAAGTTGTTTACGCGGAAAGAGTAAATGCCTTAATGTTTGGGCAAAAATGTTGCCACTTCAGATAGGTATAGGAGCATAGAGTGAGTTGTTAATTGTCAACAGAAGTATAGTTATTTCAAAGACCGTTTCCTTAGGATGAGATTTTGTTGACGTCAAGTAAATTTTACTTCGCCTGGAAAAAGTTCTTTGAACTCGACGAGTATTTATAAAGGAGACACGATGAATAACTGGCACTAAATGGTACAGTAAATTTTACTGTAATTGTGGAACGTTTTAATTGAACGTTTTTCTCGGTGACAAATGAGAAAAAACGTATAAATGATAAAGTCTTACCAATTACTCATTGTTAGAATGTGAATGTTATAACAATTTAAAAGATTGCGACAGGTTCAAACCATCGTTGAGTTGGCCCAAGACAGTATTTGTTTCAAAGTAATAATTTGAATTGTTTAGTTTGAATAAACAGTTGAGGGCAATCTAGTTTTCAGTTTCAAAACTATTATTTCTTTTTGTAATCAATCACACACTGAAACTATGACATTTTCAATTTCAAGTTTTTATGAGTGAAGGACGTTCTTCAATCTTCATCAGAATCGAAACATTTTACGAGTTTAGTGTGGAGTGAGGGTTACATCAAACATGTGTTCCAAAAAACCATATGAGGTTATTGACTATCCTTGTCCTTATCACGATTCTTACCACATTTCTCTTACTCATTAGGAGCTTCTGGCACTACAAACTAATAATCATTATTGTTGATTAATTATTATAATTTCTCAAAATTCACCACTCAATTGTTCAAATGAACAAATTATTTGAATACTAAGCAGAAGTTTTGAAATCCGCAAAGTGAATTAAAAAGCGGAAGCATTGCATTTCTTCTCGGAATCTTTTTACGCTTTCATTGGCCAATTACAAGTGCACCTAATAATATTTCGTTATAATTAAGTAAATTGGAATGAGGATGATTTGTTTCTTCGCCAAGTTGTTTGCGCATAATGCTCAGAAAGTTGCCGGGTGATAGAGGCAGCGTTGCTTTTTTTATTGCCACGGAGCTGAAACTCCTTTTATACGCCGTGCGACTGTCGTAAAACGCAACGTGAAAAATTTAGAAAGAAACGAGTCGTCTTTTATGAATGAGAAATTGCGGTGCAGCAAAAAAGAGGGGAGGAAATGGTTTTGCGAAGGGATTAATGTGGTTGACCGGCGCGTTGGCCGCTGAACCCGCCCCAGCAGGTGGTCCCAGAAATGGGAAATACAAGTTGTTCAAACTGTCCAAGTTTTAAAAATATCATGAAATATCGAAATCGAAATATGGCGAATTAGAATAACCGCTCACTTATATTAATTTTAATGCTGTATGATAAAACGATTGTATGATGTATCACGTCATTCAACTGTATAGACATGCGAAATTATTTATTGTTTTAATAGATAAATGACGTTAATGGAACCTGCAAATGTAATAGTATATTCTAGAACAAGATCAGGAAGTGACGATTTACACTTGTGCGAAGTTTGGAGCCTCTGGCTTGGCCTCGAGCTGCAAACTTAGCCCTCAGAAAATCGTCACTTCCTGACCTTGTTGTAAAGGATATTTTTTACCACAAGTGCACTAAAGTGCGATATTACGTGACCAAGTATCGTCCAGCTGTGCATTTTCTAGCCTCGAATTTCAAAGCGGGAAGACGACCTCTCAAGAGAAGGAAATGATATGTCTGGTCAACGAAATGATTGAAATCTCCTTGATCTTTCAAAAACCGAAAACGAAAACTTACCACGTTTATACTACATGAAATAAAATAACGGTCTATAACACATTCTTATTTTTGGACTCCATTATTTAATAAACAATTCACGCAATATCTGCATATTGATATCCCTAATATTCTGCATCCAGGTTATAAAAAAACGTCAAAATATTCTCAGGCCCAGAGCTAATAATTTAAATGCCGTCATCAGCGTTATTTATTTGACAGGACAAAAGGTAATCCCAAGACAATGCCTACAATTAATGTCACTACCACTTCATCGCCTACTCTGAATTAACCTTAATCAACTAGAATTGTGTTATGATAATGGGATGTTATTCCTATGGCATTTGACCTTAAAGAAGCCATCGCCGGAAAGCCGTAAACAGGTCTCCGCCCGACACTTGTTAAAAAGAAAAAAGCACTTTTCGAAATTTTCTTCGCCGGAACTTTTAACAAATCTTTAAGCCGAGTTTCCAAATTCCTAAACGCCAACTATATTTCTTTAATGGTCTGCGCAGTTAAAGTATAACGTTCAATTAGTCCTCTTAATACTTGTAAAGTTAATAAAACGGCATTACTTTTAATGACCAATTTTTATTGTTTCGCCGATACGCGGCAAACAGTCCTGCGACCAACGCAAACAATCAATAATTACACGCCCAATGCTAAAACCTGCGCCGGTAAACAAAGTTTCCATGAAATACCCAGCATGAACCAGTGGCGTTTGTTCAACTAGGTTGACAAGTTACTTCCTGCTCATGCAAAAAGTCATTACAATTTAACGTTATTATTTTTACCGACGCACACGGGTAATTGATAATTCGCCGATGTCGGAGTTCGCCATTATTGCACGAAAGTTGGCGCTTGTGAATCCCAACGTCGATGGATTTGAATGAAAAACTTACGGGCGACAATAAACAACCGCGCGTCGACTGGCGTTGCACAAATGAAATCACCGACACGGCACGAGCTGTTTGACGCCCTTTAATCGCGCGAATTACCGATGTCAAGCAAAAACGCTCGCATAATTCGTGCCGCGGCGCTTTGTATCGCGGCGCGAAAATCTCTTCCATCGCACTTTTTGTATGTAAATAGCAATTCCGTGCGAACTAATTGCGCGAGATCGATCGGTTTAATTTTGATGAATCGCCGCAAAAAAGTGCTGTTCGATTAATTGATAAAAGTGTTATACGCGAAAGCGAGCGGTATCAGACCTCACTCGAGTGCGACGCTACATTGTCCGTCACACGACGCCCCGACTCCCAACACTTAACAGTCCCTTGATTCGAATCGAACGCATTTTTTGCGCACTTGCAGTCTTTTCAGATAAAACGTCACCTTTGACGCTATTTCGTTACTTCATTGTAAAGAGTAAAAATGTTTTGAAGTGAAAACAACTGATTATGATTTTTTTTCGTGTTAAAATGACACTGAGTCATTTTAACACGAATGTTGTAATTCTACATTTTTCGTGTAACAATTGATGTGAACTCGTGTTTTCGAAGTTATACTTTGTCGATATTTTTCAGATATTACAGGATATGCATATAATTACGCAGTACAAAATAGCTTCTTAATTAAGAAGTTTTTATCCAGAATTTTTTAAGATGATTTGCAGTGTCCTAAATTAAGTCAATACTAATGAGAAAGGGGGAGAGACTTGTAACGTATTAAAAAAGACACTAAGAGCCTTAATAAAGACTATCCTTGCAGAGTTTTTGTAGTGTGCAGTGCTGAATTAATTGGTTTTTCAGAACATCAAAATTACTTATTCCTCTTCAAACATTTGCAATAGACTGTTGAATTATTATAACTATTCTTTTTCGAACGCGAACTTTGACAATTTTGATACACTATAAAAAACTGTAAAATTGCAATAAATATGTGGTACGTCAGTTTATACAAAATACACTGCAATTTTACATAAAAACTATAAATATTACAGAAAAAATGAATTCCAGTTCGACTGTATATTTATTACAAACTTTCACATCACGATTTTTCCTGTGGTTCTTCATTCGACATTTAACATTAAATACGATTCTCTTCCTCTTTTTCGAACGTTTACAATGCAAAGTGAACAATTACAGTGAATTTACTCTAAAATTATACGTAAACATTCACAAACTGTAAATATAAAGTCGATCTCTACCGCTTATCAGTAAAACTTTAAAATTAAAAAATATATTCTTACTACAGATCAACTCTAATATCCCACTGCATTTACTTTAATACTCCAATTTTACATTTTTTTACAGCGTACTCAAATTTCAAGCAAGCTCTTCAACCTTCAACCCCATAAATCACTCCACACTCAAATCCTGACAAAACACCGACAGTCGACTACTGAATTAAATTCCTTTTTTCCAAAAAACAAACCCCACATGCCCATTAACCTCCGCAAATTTCGCATCGCGCGAAATCATTTCCAGCGCCCTATCGCCACGACCCCTTCGCACGTGATGCTTGAAATATTCGTGCCAACAACAAATCAGGCGCACCGCGCATATTGGTATTCCCATAAGATGTGCACGTGCAATTACACCGCGCGATTGCGTCAATTGCACGTGTCGTAAGTGCAACTCGGTTAGTCGCACGACATCCTCCGTCAAAGTGTCGCCGCGAAAAATGGCGGCCCACATTTTGGTCAGCTTTGCCTGATAAGCCGCTGATATCCCGAAGAGTCCTTCCGCTCGCACCCTTTCATCGATTCTTGCGAGGAATTGGGCCAACCGTAGCGCCGCATTGCCCCACCAGGCGACGCCGAGTGTATTCATCCTGCGAGCCCGACCAATTATTTATATCGACTTTTTCGCGTCGAGCTACGACGAGCGCCGCGCTACGTGATCCCAATCGCTGGTCGGCCCGGCCTGACAATCATTACCCGGCGTTTGTGCGAGCGCAAAAATTGCGCGCGGAAAAAGGAGCGGAAAAAAAGGCCTGGCGTTTAGCGCGAGTGTATTATGGAGAAGTAACGAGCGGATGATTCGCGGCTGCAAAAAGTGTCGATGAATTTTAAACGGCCGGGGCTTTTTTGCCGCCGATTACGTCTCGCGACGAAATTTGCAGGCTGCCTTCGAAGACGAGGGAAGATCAAAGATGAGGTTACGAGACGGAGAAGTTAAAAGGACGGAAATGGGTTGAAAGGCGGCTGCACTAGCTGAGAAAGAGCGGAAGTTGAAAGGGCTGATATGAAAGTAAAAATGTTGAAGGGCAGCGGGAAATGACACGCGCGGTTGAAGATGCGGCGAAATCGCGTTTCATGTGTGCCGCCCTTTGTCCTGGCGGCGAGTAATTGAATGTCTGTTACTTGGAGTGGCCGCGCAATTACGTTCTTGCGTTTATTGACGGAAATAATTACGGCCCTGGCGCTGATTAAAGCCGACGAGTTAATTTATTAATAGATTGATAAGAAAAAGTTGGCGCAAATATGGACGGCGGTAAACGAAACGCCGGCTTTTTATTTGAAACACAAATTAAGTTAGCCGAGTTCCGGCGGGTTAGATTGTAATCGGACGTCGAGAAGTTCCACGTCAAATCCGAATTAATCATCCGATCAAGACACCGGCTGAGGTCTCAATTCTAATTAAACATCGGCTATCTTATTTCCGCGATTTTTACGCCGATGAACGTGCCGCAGTTTCCGCTCCGATAGACTGCGCCTGAAATTTCGCTACGTTCGTAACCATATATCACGGCATTAACACAATTTCAGCAATTTCATTACGAAACGTTTAGACGGATTATGAACAACTCGGAGATTAAATTTCTCGTCGTTGTTAATATAAAAAGCTGCGAATACGAAGCTTTAAGTACCATGTCACATAATTACCATACATTTTAATTTCCAAATAACATATTCTTCATCTTGCGCGGCATCGTGTTTCAGTCTTCAGTTAATGAATTCGCGAAATATTCGCGTACATTAACTAGTTAAAAATTATTTGCATTTCGCTCGGCGCGCCCAAATACATACATTCATTTCTGAATGAACGTTATTATAGCCCGGCGTATAAATTCTATAAAAATACCAGTCACTTAATATTCAAATCATATTATTTATGCACTTCATTTTCAGCGGCTTAGCGCAAGACCCTTATTTATGCGCGCATAAAATATCAAAAGTTGCGCTACACGTTTTGATCGTGCATTTGTTCGACACAGAACTTAAGCTCGCTCAATTATGATGCGAGTTTTATTTTGCCGTCGGTGCTTACGTCTGGAACTTTGTTTCTCATTATTTTTCCAGCCTTATTACCGGGGCTCGCGAACGATTATTCGAACGTCGTATCATTGAGTATAAATAGCTTGACGAATACGTACAAGTTTAATTGGGACGTAACGAAGTAGTAAAAGCGGACCCAGTCCGATATATGCTGGCAAATTAAATCGGAAAAATAAGTAAGGGAATTTGCGCGCTCGTAATATCCTTTTGAACGCGACGCTATTTCGAGCGTCTGTGCACGCAAATTGGTCGGAACAACCGGCTAAACAATTTGTCAATAATGCCATTCATGGGGGATGCGCGAAAAAATTCCGCGTCGAAATACCTTGCGCGGTAATCAACTGATTAACGTCACTGAGTCCGTCAGTGATTGCCCTTATTTCGCCAATCAGTGATCCCGAAATAACGTCGCTCCCGTTTTTCCACCAATCGGACCGAGAGACATCGAATTCGAACATATTTAAAGACGAACGAAGCGTGTCGCGAGTTCACGGAAAACATCGTCGGAAAATAGCCGAAAAATCTGCAAACTTTGATTCGCCGAAGTTTGACGGACCAGTTTTTTCGGCTCTTTTTGTCCAGACATCGCACTTTTTGCGCCGATTTTCCAAGTTGTTCGGCAATTTATTTCGACAAAGAAACTCAAACACGTCATCCAACTCGAGCGAAAAATGCGTCGCCACTTCAGACCGTCGACGCTCGGATTAAAAACGGGAAACGAACGGCCCCGTGAGATCGTCGGCATTAGGGGCGCGTCGCTTAATCGAAAGCGAATTTGGCGTGTCGCGAGGACCCGCGAGATATTTATTTCAATTGAATTTGTCTCGAAGTGTGTCAATTGAATTTCCATGTCGTCGCGAGCAACGTCGCGACATCGTCATTTAATAAAACTGCCGGCACATTTTTGCGTCGCAAAGGTCGTTTGCCGGAAAATATCGTCGCGCGGCTCGCGAAATTGAAAGATTATGAATCGCGAAAGAAATTTCCCGCCGATTGTACCCGGGCGCGGGGCTTTCAATTGCGAAAAAGAGGCGCGACTAACGATTACCGCCAGACCTTAATACTGCGCGTGATATTTATTCAATGGCGCGGCGTTTAAAACGCGGCGAGACATATTGCGAGCCGCCAATGTGTTCCTTTTATTAATATCATGTAAATCGGTCGCGGAGGCTTTTCGCCGGATTGAAGTCTTACAAGGGGAGGCGCGATGCAAGCATTTGTGCACTTTTCTAATCGAAACACGAAGCTCCAGTTATTTGTGGCGGTTTCTTTCAAGGGTTCATGTCGGGGATTGGTGATATGGCGCAATAGGCTGCTTAAGCATTTTGAGGAGATAAAGGGGAGGTGGAACCTGAATAGCTAAATTCCGTGATTTTTATCAGAATTTTTAAATTAATTTCTTAGAATTTTTTCCTGATAATATAAACGTCGTTTTTTCGAAAACGTTTCGAAAAAAATCCATGAATTTATAATAAAAATTTCTCCAAGAATAAAAAGGGAAAAAGAATATTTTCGGCTCTACTTTTTTAACCCACTTTTCACCCAACTACACTGAGAAAACTAAGTGGTAAGAAATCACCATTTAAGTGGTAAAATCTTACCACTTGAAGTGGTAAAACCTT
>JABFPB010000971.1:0-29437 GCA_022817645.1 Ceratoteleas bidentatus | reverse complement strand
GCCGTATGGCACAAGTCAGGCAGAAGTCGGGCAGAAGTCTGGCCCCTGTCTGTAACAGTTTGGCAGCAGTATGGCAACAGTATGGCTTGTGTATGGCAATAGGCTGGCTCGCGATCATAATCCATTGCATACGGCAAATATATGGCAAGGATACTCTTGCCGTATCCTTGCCATACATTTGCCGTATCGTTGCCTTTCGGTTCCCTGATGGTTGCCAGACTGTTTGCCATACTCATTTTTTTCACGCGGGTTGGCATTTGGAAACGGCGATAGAAACAACATTTTATTTTATAATACATAATATTAAATTAAATAAAAAATTATATTAAAAACATAATTTTTTGAATCGCGAAAATATTTGATTAAGAATAAAAGCTGTTATTTTCCTATTAACCCCAGACTTACGAAAGACTCACATGTAGCGTATATATAATTTAAAATATAGCGAACATTCACGAGCATCGATGGCTCAGGGGACAAGATCGAAGCTAAGGTATTCGACAACGAGGCAGCATGGGTTCGATTATTGATACTGACAAGCAAATTTTTCTGTCGTAAATACTTTTAAACATATTAACAAGGAATTCAACAATGTTAAAAATTTAATTTTAGCAATTTATAGCATATATAATTTTTTTATATTTCCAGACTCGAAAATGGGCGTGATCCACTTGGCCCCAGTTTGGGCAAAAGAGGGAATGCCGACATTGGTATTTAATGGATAAGGCATTACAAGCCTTTGCGGGGTCCTCATAATTCCGCGGATGTACCCATATGGGCCCAACCATGGAATTGGACATGCCCTTATTGGCTCGACTTTCAGCCCATGCCAAATTCCTACTAGGGAAATGGTTCAATCAAATAACCTAAAAAATGTCTCCTTTAAAATTCCAATAATTACTGCTAAAATTATATATTAGCAGTACTTTCTTCCATTGTAATTGACCGGTTAGCAATATTTTTTTCGTACGAACATAAACGCCCTCTGCCGCCACCTCGAAATTTCCAGTCAATGTTTCCTCATATGATTCCGTGCGGTAGAAAGTGTCGTAACGTGTATGAATTATGTAGTTTTAATCGCGCTGAAATAACGTATATATCAATTCCCGGCGATCCCGGAACCGTCGAGCGTGGCTCGAAAATGGCGCGGCGCCTCCTGTAGATGGCGTGTCGCGCGTTTCCCCGGCAATACGATTTGGCCAGCAGCATTCGACGCACGTGAGCGGCAGATTTGCAGACAAGCACAAAGCAGCGCGGCGTTACGTGCCGGACGAAAATGTGATCGAATCAGATGGCAGATTATGACGCCACGGGTTCGGTTTATTAATTCATTCGGGACGCGTTCTTAAAACCCCCGGCGAATCCGGCGCGTCCCATCGGTTCGTTCGTTTTATTTTTGGGATATCGTTTTATTTTTCGGGTATCGAAGACCTGATCGTCAACAAGTAGGGGGTTAGTTTTGTTTTGTAATTTTGTTTTTTTAATGTCAAGGTTTCTGTGCCATTTGCAGCGACAGATATGAATGGAACACAAAATGGACGGGAATAGGAAAGGAAGCTGGGCCACGTGAAGATATTAGGGAAGGTATTCCGCCAATCACCGTCACTAGGTTTCAGGTGGTCGTGAAGCATCCGCCGGGCGTTAGTATACAAACGGCGCACCACGGGAAGGTCCCCGGTCGGACACACGGTCACTTGTCTCGCGCCCCTCGCGTCCCATTGTTTTTCGCAAACGCTCGCGTTTACGAGCATTCGAGCAAAATAATAGTTTGCTCGCAAGAGGAAATTGTTTTAAATTAAATTGTTAGAGGATGATATTCTTAACGCAAACCGATAATTTTTCTGAGTCTAGTTTTCAAGTTCAACTGTAGCATGTACAATTTTCAAAGTGTGATTTTGCTACAGTGGAACCTCAATTAATCTTCCTACTATTTCTTTACGAAAAGTTCTGTTATATGAGGTTCTGCTGAACGGTGGAAATATTTTTATCAGTAAAATGAACGTTTTAGCTGGAAATATAATTGTTTTTAGCGATGAAAATGGTAAGAATGTTTCAACTTCTCTAAACGAGTCACTTAGAGGATACTTGCCACCGTTTTCCCAATGTTTCATTTGCGCCATAAAAAAGTTAGTTTATTCTTCAGTGAATTCTTTTCCACAAATCATTACGGGAGATTGGTATCGCATGATAAATAAGCGTAAATTACGCCGGCGGGGGATAGATTTAACTGAACATCGATCGATAACATCTGGCTGGCCTCCGTACAAAGCGAAACAAATGTCTCGGCCGTTTAAACTTTGGTTTCAACGATTGATAACATTTGGCCGCAGGGCATCCGGATAAAACGAAATAAATGTTTCAACTTTATCGAATCATTAAATAAAGTGTAAGACGAGTGTTTTGCGCGCGCGTTTTTCATTGCAAGTCGCCGCGCCAAAGCTTGAGATAGAGCGTCCGCCGCGGCGAAATAAATAAAGCCGAACTTGGAAGCGGTGTGTTAATAAATACGGCGAACTTCATTTCGCGCCTGGATCAGTATCACATAAAACCGTGATAATTGCATCTAAATTTCAAATTAAATCACTTTTCCCGGGACCTATGAATAATTCAGCGTCGACAAAAATAGTACATCATTTACTATAGATTTACATAAATACGAAATATTATGAAGATAGCACAGCGTGGTCGCTCGGGCTTTTTTAATCACCTGAACGACTGGGCTCTCTCGTTCCTGTTTTAAGGATTTCAGTAAATAAGAGTCATTCAAAGTTTCATGCAGATAATCTGGGAAAATGGTTTTGAAAATTAATAAACTGAAGAGAAATGCTTTCGTATCTTATTATGCTAAATTTCAATATTGTCCATGTTAGTTCGTTTTAGATCAAGTATGAAACATTTTGTTACAGAATCAATCATTTTTCTTAAGTGGCTGGCATTGGATGATAAGAAATAAAATATAATGATATTGAAGAAGAGAAAAGTTTTGCAAAGAAATAGTTTATTATACGTCCAAATATGCGAGGCTTATCCGACATAAATATTTTATTAGAGATATGGTCTTTTCTGCATATGAAATATGCAGTGCAAGAATCGTATTTTTTATATACTCCAGTTTTATGCTGGCGATTATGTAGATTCAGTAATTCCGAAATGTGTATAAAACTCGGGGTTATAACGGGAAATACGTAGACGAAGCTTTTAGTGGAGTTGACATTAAGACGCAAAGTCTGATGTAAATGGCAGTAAATAATCAATTGATTTTAAGGTACTCAGAGTTTATTGCTAAAATAGCTACTGAGCTCCTACGTGTCTTTCTAATTGAAAGTCAAGTGTAAAATTTTTGTAACACTGATTAATAACGACTTGTGTTCGATATTTAAATTTAAAGTCAGAACACGCTTACATTATAACTAAAATTTATATAGAATTTACAGTAAATGTATTATTTTTAATTATAAATACGTCTTAATCGTAATTTAACTCAATCAATCTTAAACCCGTTCAATATAATCATTATGATTAGGAGTCAGTTTACAATGCAAAAACTGGCGTTTTACTGGTGTTTCTGATGTGCTTCAAAATAAAACACTAAATGGAAACAAGTGTTTCAAAGATCGATGCGTTTTACCTATGTGTTTTGAAATAAATTGTTTAATGTATTTTACAAGCATTTTATGTTTTAAATTTTAAAATGCTTACACTTAAAACACATTACGTGTCTTATTCCTGATATGGACGATTAAAACACATCGATTCTACAAAACATCTTATAAAACGTATGTATCTGTTTTTGAAAATTTCTTGTGTCTTAAAATGAAACATTTTTAGAAAAGCCATGAAGTGTTTTAAAATCAGGGACACATGTGTCTTGAAACACTTCTTTTTGTAGTGTAAATTACCTTACTTCCATGAAACTTTGTTATGAAAACGGTTATATGAAAACGAACTGGAAATTAATGTTGAAATTGTAAAGTTGTCAATTTTACTCGTAAAAGATAATATTTTTAACTTTGTTTTAAAACAAAGTTAACAATCTTGATACTAAAACTAATCAAACAATGAAAGACTTTAATCCCGAAATTGACACTAAATTACCTGGATAAAAGATTTACCGTTTCTTCGTGCGTTCAGCTAGAGACTTAAATAACATCGGCACTACTGCGGTGTCTGACTTTTTATGAAACTGAACTATTATTGATCTCTTTTGAACGATTCCTTCTCCATAACGCAATATTTTATAATGCATGATGAAAAGCTATCAAGACAGATCTTTGATAATTAATAATGTTCTTTCTAATTACTTCTCCCTACGTAATAATTTCAATTTTTTCCTATCATAAATCCATGTATTTTACGTAATTCAAACCCTCAATTGACGTACTATCGTGATCTACTTAATATCACAATTTTTCATCATAATGGTCATCTCGAAAAATGCATATTAGCTTAGGATCTCTCAAGAACAGCGATTTAACTTTTAAATTTTTTCACATTTGAAATACTAAACATATTTTATTAAATTTCTCAACGAATCTGGAATGTTTCGATAAGGCAAAAGTAACTCCAATTGAAATTCCTCGTCGTAAATATTCATCACCGTGCTCGAATCCTGCGAACCTTTGAAGATTAGATCCTCTAACCGGGACACGTGTACCATAATGGATTACAACATCTCGATTATAACGGATTACAAGAATTCGCATCGGATAAAGACCACGAGGATCTTTTATTGATGGCCGGGCATAGTCCGTTGGCCGCGTCGCATTTTCAACCAAAATTCGATAGCGTGCAAAGTGGTTCTGATATAAAGGCGGACGGAATATTGCCATACATAACGCTCAAGTGACAATGCAAGTAGGCAGAAATGATGCCGCGACAGTCGCGAAGAAAAGAGGAGGAAAAAGGGGCGAAATAAAGAGGAAAATCCATAACGGCGGTGTCCGGACCGATAACCATGGCACTCGCCTGTAAAGCGTTTTTACGAGCGCCGCGTAAATCACCAGAAATGTGCGTTGCGCATGCGCAGGTCGCCGACGTGACACGTTCCTTCTTATTCGCGCTTCCCTTTGCCTGTCTGTTTTACGTGCCATTTTTTCATGACTTGTTCTCGCAGCTTCCGAGCACCGACTTATAATCATTTCCATTTTCCGTTTGTTCTCGAAACGTTATTGAATCACTCGCGAATTTCGTTGTCATTTTCGTGCAAAATCGCGAGGACAGAATTTCGCTAGCGAGAACGTTTAACATTATTTCGTAACTCGGTAATCAAGTTACCGAAGTTTTCGTGCGGCAATTTTTTTATTCGAGTTTTCGCAAAAAAGGGAACCGTCGGCGCGCGGTTTATGAAAGCGGAATCGCGGTTAAATCTAATTCTGACACGTAGTCGAAAATAGGCGAACTCGCGTAAGTGCGAAGCGTCCGAGTAGAAACCGCGCAAAGGCCATCGCTGTTTCGGATAAATTGCGCCCGAGATTAGAGTAATGGCGTATTAATTACATCGGCGTTCGGATGTCTGATTTATGTGTGCACATGACAAACAGCTTTTCAAATGAGCGGCGGTAATGCACGCCGGATAGTTTTGTTATTAGGCATTGTGCGTCGCGCTCGCAGCGAAACAAAGTTACGTTGTAACTAACTTTGTTGCCGCGCGGTCGGGCTTTTAGCGACGAAATAATGTTTCATGTGGCACTCGTTAGATAGGGCGCTTAAACAACGCGCCGTTTCATTCTATTCCGCGACTCCGTTTGCTTTAATTCGAAATCGATTATTGCCTCGGCTAAATCGCATGTTTCACCGTCCAGCGAATTATTACACTGACGTTTCAAAGAAATCGGCTTCTAATCGTACATTAATCACGGAATTGTGCTGCGTTTTCGATCGGATTTAGTTAATTGTATTGCGAAAGAGGAAGGTGGAAATTTCCGACGAAACTCATATGCAACAGATCAGAATAACGTACAAAAAAATTAAAATGTATTCACAGATTGAAAAATATATACTGATGAATACTAGGCATCTAAACAAATAGACTGATAAAAAAATCGAAATGAATAAATGTTGTAAACAAAAAAATTGTCGGACAATACTTACATCAATCACTTCGTATCAATCCATCGTACAGTAAATTTCATAGGCAAAGGATAGTTCCATAAGGTGGTAGAAACTAGAATTGCGAAAATGTTATTTACACAAAGACATATCTTTGTCTAATGTTTAGTAGTTGGGTTATCCCGGACTAGTGTCATCGGAATTTCCTGTACGGTCAAAATATGACAACACGGAACCTCGGGCGTTTAATAGCAGCGTCGAATGGTCAACACATTCACGCGCGCATAGCGGGCAGCGCGATCGTAGACCTTGTAAGGGATCTGTGAAACCACAAGGGTGAAACGGAGGTCAGCGAGCCACTGGGCGGCACTTGATGGGTTATTTATATGCGTCGATGTGCGGGTCGATCGACCAAGACAGCCGTGCTGAGCATGAATTACGTATACAGTCACTGCTTGAGAATGACAAGTTTTGCGACAATTTTTATGCTCAGTACGTTTGACCGTAGATTCTGCGACTGCTGGCACATGACGTATTGCGATGTTATGGGTTGCGCAGACCCTTTTTTTAGAGAGGCTCTCAGAGGTGCGCTAAGAGAATAGTGGATGTAAGGACAGATTTGAGTTTATGTAAACTCATATATTCTTTAATGAGCAAATACATTAGTTCTTTCAACCGAACAGAATATTTCAATATCATTCAGAATATTTCTGAATGATATTTCATTTATGTAATTATTTATTTCATGTTTAACTACATTTCATGATTATTTGAATGCGACGATTGTGCGCACTGCATTAATTACGCGAAATGCATTAGTGCAAACAATGTGTACTTTAATCGTGAAATTTATAAATAAAATTGTCTATGATTAATCCATTATTGCATACTACATATTCAATTAAACACACAAAGCGCCGGACGCCGTTGTATCAACTCGTGTAAACAAATTCATGCAAACGAACTGAATGCAGCCAAATTAGAGTTGACTTGCTTCAAAAGGTACAACTGTTATGTCACGTGTTTTCGCGGTAATTGAAAACAACCGCGGTGTGAAATCTTTTGTTTCTTAAAGGAAACATGTTTCTCCAACAAAATATTCTAATAATATGGTATCCTTCATTACTTTATTGAACAGTAATTGCACAAAACGACATATATAAGAAAAGACTGATTCCACTCACACTTATTTTTTATATTTTAGAATTCATGTGAAACATTACATACAAATTGCTTTTACCTACTAAAATACGTTCAGATCTTACAAATGCTTCACTACAAAGAATTTTATAATATATTTTATTATTTAGCGTTAGGACGTTAACTTAAATCGTCAGACATTCCATCGCGATTTCCCTAACTGCATCTCATTACTTAACAATCTTTCTCGCAAACTCACGAGGATTATGTAATTTGCAATAAAACGATTCTCCCCCCTCTCGCAAACATTTCCTCTGCAAAGTGGATGATATTACACCACATTTAACTACCTCCGCACAATCTTGCGAAAATCATAAACACCCTCTTGCGCAAAACACCTCCGAACATCCGACCTACCCGACATTTTTCGCACCGAAATCGTTCTCGCATAATCACGCCTCTCGCACCACACGGTTTCGGATAATTACATGATACTCTCTGAATTTCGAATCGAATAATCCGAATACGCGGCTGCAATGCCAATGAAAAAGCCGCTCGAACGATCTGCGCCGCGAAATTATTACATATTTCAGCGGAATAACGTGATAAATAGTAAACAAACAGTTTGGACGTGAAGATTCGACGTTACATGTTTTATTAAAATGTCGCGCGCCCGAAAAGTCCCGACAAAAAAAGTTCCGATGACTCTATGACGTGCAAAAGATACGGCGGACGCGGCCCGAATTTTTCGCCGTTCGCTCGCGCGAATTCGCGTTACCCCGGAGTCTTTGAAATATTCAAAATGAACGCCCGGCGAATCCGCGTGACGTGTGCATGAAATTAATTTCGAAACCGTGACACAGAAAGGAAATTCCGATGGCGGCCAATTTCGACCGTGACCCGGCGCCTACGAAACCCGCCGACAATCGCCGGATTTGTACGTCGAATCGGTAAACTGCGCGCGTCGTTACCGGCCGATCGACATAACGATCGTTGTGCCAGCATGAAATATTCGTGGCTCCGTCTGTCGAGGTCCGGACGCCGCTGGAAATTGTATACTTACCTCGTGCGTTATAATGGTCGGTTTAAACGAAACGACGCCCCTGAGAGACGTATAACAAATAATGGCCGGGATTACGAAATAGAAATTTCCTTCGGGAGCGCGGCCGCCACATCAGGCTGCGCGCAGATTTTCTTGACGCCGCGCTGTGTACGTTGCCGCGAGTTATACGTCCCGTGCAAACTTGGCGCGGTAATTTTGCGCGTCAATAAAGAACCCCGCCGCCTTTCAATTCGCCGATACCGCGAGCTTTTCAGAGTCGCATTTTACAGCGGACGCTCGCTGCAACATTAACGCCCTCGTTAGCAACTTGCTAAGATACAAATTCCGCATGCAACCAAGTTGCCGCGCGCAACTTGCGCAATAAGATTATACGTGACTTTGTATGGTCAGGGACAATTACGAGTAATGTGGGAGCACGTGCAAACTCGAGAGAAATGTATAAAAATGTTTAAACGACGTCTGTTTTAGGGGTTCGTGGAGTTACTTTTTTCGAGTTCCAGTTTTGGGTTGATGAAAAGCTCGCGTTTGCGGAAATTGAAATTGAAATTTCAAGTGTTATTAATCAATTTGTTGTTATTATAAACAATTATAATAAATTGTGTAAACAGTTTATCAAACAATTATATTTTAATTATTTTTAAATAAATCTCAAATCAAACCTTCGTATGAGAAAATCAAGACTGAACAAATTGTTGAATGACTAGATTCTTTTCGCATTATCAAAATTAATTTTGGTGAGTTATTCGTCGTCAATCGTTGTTACTCTGTCGATGAAATTTGAAATTTTATCATCGTTCTGGAACAACCTATTCTGACGTCACGGAAGGTACGTTGAGTTGTCAAAAATGGCCCTCTCTCTAAGAAGTTTCGAGATAATCTGTCAGAAAATTATTACGCGTATCTTGGCCTTTGCGAGATAATCCCGAAATTGAATTTCGGCAATCAGTCGCGATGTTTTCTCGCAAACATGTTCATTAATCAACGGAACCAGGAACCGAGCGAGAAAGCAGTGGCAATGGTTATTTATCGATGATTAGCGTGCTCCTTCATCACAAAAGGTCGTCGTCCTTTCCTTTTTCCAAGTACTTATCTGTCGTGTAAAGTGCCACATCCAACAAGTACGACTCCTGAACGCTTTGTTTCGCTCGTTATTGTTCTCTGTTTTCTCTTGAAATTCTGGACACCGGTGACAAAGATTTTCCATATAATTCTGGACGTCTTTTCGAAAGAGAAATAAAAATTTCCAGTTGACGGTTATCAGGCTTTTATCTCACGTTTTTCATGTCGCTGATTATTTTTCTATCAAACAAATATGTGGATTTAAGTTTTAGAGGTCGACAATAATATTGATAAGAAAAGAAATAAAGAAAATAATAGAAATGTTCGTGGTAGCGATGACAGAACAAATAGAATAGCAATAATGATAGTAATCATAACAATTCCGCGCACAATTGAATCAATTGCAACGATAACTAAAATGTCTAGAAATGAACAATTAACAATAGCAGATGAAACTGCACAAAACGAGACATTTTATTTGACGAAAATATAAGAGGAAAAAAGGCAACGAATATACGAAAGTCTTGTATTGCTACAAACGAGACATTCCGGCGACTCCACAATGCAATATTACTTTGTTATGTGGCAGTGGAAGAAAATATTATTATGAAGTCATCTAAGGGAAAACGAAATAACAACTGTTCTCGGATGGCTTCAGTGAATGGCAAAAACGTGGGGTGAAACGAATTATTATTTAACGCCGGCACAAATTTCACGTTCAAAACATCGTAATGAGGGAGACATCCTGGGAGGGAGAACTTAGAAATCTGCTTTTTTCAACATCATAACTTGCTGATTGACGATTTTGTAAACAAAATTTAGAAAAAGGTTCTTTAACGGCGGTATATTTACGATACGCTGTTCAGAGAGTTATTTCCTTGACATTTTAGAATCGCGTTTATATCACTCTTAAAAATATACATTTCCTTTCGTAAAGAATATTCGGATGACGTTGAGAAACTTAGGGTTCTTATACAGAAAATAAAATTTTCTTCAAATGAAAGGATAATGTTTGATATTGACCGTAAATATTCTTATAATAAGAGGATTTTATTCTCACGAATATCCAGTTCAAAAGGTTTTCGGAATCACAGAACAAAGTATTTTGTCTCTGTCTATCAGCGGTGTAAGAGAGAGAAAGTAACCGTGAAGGCTTTTCTGATACTCAAATTTGCAAAAAATGCAAATTCGTTCTTTGCAAATGCATTTGATTGAATTGACGTAAAATTCTACGATAGATACTTTATTTTAATCACTATACGTATTTCCACCACATTTGCAGTTATTTTCTTTTATGGCACATAAACCATTCGAGGTTATATCGGAACATCGTAATGTTCGAGAACTTTTATTATTCTTATCTTATCATTCTTTTCATACATTTATTATTGTACTTCTTATAAAACTATTATGGCTGATAATCAGAATAATTATTCTTACGTTGAGAATAAAACTGCCAAGGGGATTTTATTCTTATCATAAGCGGATCATATTCAAGTGGAAAATGAGAAGAATATTCTTCTCATCATGAAGGGACTGTTTTTAGAGTGATGGCAATCGCGGTTTTAGGGTAAATGTACAATTTTCTGTCATTGTACTATCTCGAAAACGGAATTTCGTATTTATGTTTTAAAGTTTGTAGACTAAGAAAATGTTTCTGTTGTTGACACTACAGAAAAAAGTTCTGTTTATAAAGTAGAAAAAAGTTCAGCAACCGTGAGAGCAATAAACTGTGAGTGTAACTAATAGAAAATTTGCGGCACTTCTTTCGTCGCATCGATTTTGATCAGTCGAAAGAATTTTGACCAGTTACAAGCGATAAAAAAATATTGCTAAACACGTGAAAATAATAGTTTTAAAAATTATGCTAGCGTTAATGGTATCAGAGTGATAACATTATCGTGCGCATAAACCCAGTGTCTCTCAGGCTGAAAGTGTGCTGACTAGCCTTGTATAACATAACCCTGTTATATGTTGTTACATAACGACGTTACTCAACTCGCAGTACATAATTGTAACATGCATCCAGCGCGGATTTCTGTGATCAAATTTCACTTATCGTTTATTTACGTTAAATTACAAGGGTGTTAAAAATCATCGCGCAAGTTTGCGTACGACGAAAATTGGACACGTATAGTATTTTGGAAACAAAAAACGACAAACATTTACAACAGTTTTTTTAATTTTGGTTTTTCAAAGAAGGATTGCTGAGGTTACATTTTTCGGAACATGTTATAATGCAATTTCAATAAATGTTAATAATCTCGGTTTGCAGGTCATTTTAAAAGCTACATTAATGTATTAAAATAACCTTATGAACTTAAAAAGTTCAGTAAAAATAATGATAAATATGATAGTGATTTTCTTTTAGTTAAAGAATGACGATAATGAGTAGAAATTTTAATCCTCCATAATCCTCTGCTCGAGTATTATTAAAAAGCGACGAAAATACGCATTATTAATTTTTCAACCGTTCTCAAAGATATTTTCTTTCTTATTATTCTAACGCCGGACTAAAGTTATCCACTGATGATCATATTAACAATTTCATTTAGTTATTCTGTAGGTCATATACAATTTGAGGTGACCCTGCTGTGGTGAAATTTTATTTCAATGAATCAAGGAAATCAGAGTGAAGTTTCGGCAGTATTTAATTACTGTTCAATCACCAGGAATGTGCAAATATATTTGGACACGTGAAAACCATTTGCAACGTTTCCTAAAACAAATTCATATATAATTCTCATCATTCAATTACATGAATATCCTGCGCTCTCAGTTATTATTATCAATTTTAAATATATCGTAAAATGAAATCGTTAATCTTTAACGAGAATCAGAAAGCGTATAACAAAAATATCCTGTGAGAGATTTCATTTTTATAATAATCGGAGATCAACTTACTCGACCAATAATCATCTCTTATTCAACGATTCATATTTTCAACTGGTATTTTCAAGAATATGCATTTACTTCACATACTAAATATGAAAATTGTCATAAAGTGCAATTATGTTAATTCCACTACGACTTGCGTATTAGAAACTATATCCAAACTTGTCGCTGTATATAGAATAGAAAACTTTGTATTGCGGAAAGTTTTTTTAATGAGCATCCACCGGCGGCAAGTCGTACTAGTTGGCGACGAATAATTGTCGCAGCTGTAAAACTAAGAAAACATTGTATCAAGGATGCAATTATTTAGGAAAGTTTTCCACTTTTTGCTGCGCCGAATCAGGCCCAAAGGAGAGAGACGATAGGTCGTTAAGTGTGCCGGCGCGATGCGACGGAAGGTGCGGGATGAAAAAAGGAAGAAGCCAGAGGACGGGAAAAAGCCATTGGCATCGAGCTCGGGCATAAATTCTTGCTTCTTCGTGCATATTCATGCGCGCGTGTGCATTAACATATTTCAGTGCAATCGGCCGGGACAATTCGCTTTCAAAAAGTGCTTTGTTGTGCCCGCGATAAGCTTTTAATAACGAAACCGCGGGCGCCTTGCAAACACACTTTTACCGATCTATAATTTTCAATTAAAACTTCCCAGTATGACACGGCTCTGTTGACTTTTTGCACGGATTCGCGGCGACTAATGTAGCTTACATATCGCGGCTTTGCGCTTTTTCCGAAATTAAATGACGGTATCGCACGGATCCGGATAACACTCAACAAGCACTTGCAATTTATCGTCCCGGTTTTAAATATTAAAGTAGACCGAACAAAACATTGGGGTGGGTTGATTACATTTTACACTACAAAAAGAAGTGTCTTTTTACAATATATTTTCAACGGAGAAAAAATATTTGGTTCTGACAAAAGAAATTTGGTTATCTCAATTTTTTTTGTTATTCTCGAAATTTCAAAAAGTGAAAAAACGTGCACTTATTCAAATAAGTGTAATAGCACTTCAAGTATGTGAATATTCAGTTATTAAGAAGTGCATATACGCTTTTTTAAGTGCACGTCTATACACTTAGAATAAGTGAATATCGCGTATTATTTATGTGAAAAAATAATTAATCTTTTACTTATAATTTGCGATTACCAATTTCCAATATTTCTCGAATTTCGTACGAAAAATTTTGCATTTACTGAAAAAATCAGTTTGTGAACAAAATGTTAATATTTTTTTCGACCAGCTCATATCACTTTTCCGGTTGCGGAATATTTCCGACATTAAATCTACATTAAACAAACGCAATAAATTTGCGTCGCGCAATCCTAAATAATTGCAGACTCGAAACGATCCGACCGGCGGCAAGAAATTTGTATATGAATTTGTTTATCTGCGGCGCGTGTTTTGTGGCGTTATTATAGATCACGTATTACTTTCGACGAGAAAAATGGGAGGCCTGGCTACATCGACTCGCATTTTGTATTCCATGAATCACGAAGTTGCGTCGGGGATAATGGCGGAAAACTCATATACCGATTAGAATGCAAATGGTAAAAGTTTGTGGGTGCGGGTTGTATACGAACAGTGGAGATGAATAAACCAGAACTGAACAGCAAAAAACTTTGTCTCGTCCAATTAAAAAAATAAACAAAAGTAAACAAAGCTGCAAAGAATTAAATGCTGCTGACGAAACGGACTGGCAAGTTCATTGTCGCGATAAGAAAACACGTAATTTTTCTCGACCAATCTTGAAAAACAGGGAAAACGAACTTGGAATTTTCTAAGATTCCGTACGAATTTCAGCTACATTTCGTCTCTAATTACGATGCATCACGGCAATCTGAAACGCGCAGTGTAATTATTTCGCAGCAGAATTTCGCGTAGCTCATCCACGTGGGATTTGCGCGCTTTTACATTGGTTAATGTGCGTTGATTGGTTGACGTGGATCGCTTATTATGTAAATCACGGCGCAGCCGACTAATAACTAGCACCGCTATCGCATGTTTTCGTCATAAAAATCCTTATATTTTTCGAAGTGAAATGCGCGATTCCGATAGTCGCGCGGCGGACATTATTTCGGCGCGAGTAAGTTTCGTACGCGACAGGTTGATGTGTGCGGGTTATTACGCGTGAAAAATGCGAGTCCCACGCGAAAACAAGCAAGTTGGCCGTGATAAAAGTTGAGACATAATATTTTACGCTGGACATCAACACGCGACTTTACAGGTTTATAAACAACGTTGCCTAGAGGTGCCGTTGAACAGTTTTATTGCGACGTCGAATTTTTCGTGACTCTGGTAATTCTCCTCCGATTCGAACGTAGTCGAAGACGAGAAATGGCGACTTCTTGTGTTATCGCAATCTTACGGTCAATTGGCCGAAAAAGGCGACTTTCATGTATTTATGATATTAATATCAGTGAAATTCGGTGAAGAATTAAATTGAAATAGTTCACCGTGTGCTTTCTTGATGACATTTTTGATCAATGTTTTTCCTGTTTAAGATATCTCCGAAATCAAATTGTAGCAATGTAAATAATGAGTTTCCAATTTCCGACTTTACGCTTAAACAATGTTCAATTCGATTTTTCTCTCGATACTTCATTACCTGTTTTAACAAGAAATCTTCTCTGTTATATCTCCCAGTGCAACAATGTCTTCGATAAAGACCTCTCAGATTGAATCAATCATTCCTAGTGATAAATCCGTAATCCATTTGAATGTAAAAGGCCGACCCGCAGTGGAAAGACATCGGTGAAAGATGCATTCTCAATCGATAATTGGAATTAGAAGGATATTTAATTATTATCGGCGCGTAATTGGAATTTTATTTGCATTCCTTAAGGGTTGCGAGGGTATCGATCATGCTAATTGATGCGATTTGCATTTCAGAATTCCTCGGATTGTCTTTTTAATGAAAAACTGCTGCTCGTATTTTACTGGCTCACGCCTTTTCTTTCGTGCGTTACTGGCAACATAGCTGCGTATTTTTGAAAGCTACTTTTACGCGACATCGATAGCCTCACTCAACCGCGACTTCAACAATGTCTTATTTTCCACGAGCGAATCTTAACTTTGTCAAAATAAGTTGTGACTGTGCAATGTCGCGGTGGACCACTTTCCCGCGCAAAAACGGACTTCCTTGCCACCACGAAATTCTTAAAACAAATGTAACTCTACGGTCGCCTCGATTCCGCGCATTTCTCTTCGCCAACTACTTTTTTCGGTCGGCAAACTGCTTGGATTAAATCATAACTTTTCAATATAAAAGCAATCCTTTCGGATGCCGCGGTGGGATTTTGTTTTTTTGAAAATCAAGTTTACGTAGTTATGGTCATCTGTCACGGCGTGTAACTCGAATTATGAAACAGGCGTGGAACTTGAGGAAAGCGCATTAGGAGCATGTAAGGGGCCTGCTGAAATAAGTATGAGTGGAACGTACTGTACTTTACATGCCGATAAGTTTTGTACTTTCGAGCGAAGAGCTGTATTTTTGTGGTAAAGCTTGCGATGGAAATCGAATTTTATTATTAGAAGTTTTCGTGCAAACACAGTTGTTATTTATTTATTTATTAATATTTAGGGAGCTGCACTCCTCCTCCCGAAGATAGGTGGCGATGTTTTAGTCTACACTGAATATTCGTTAATAAGTTTAACAATTTAAACTCATTAACGAATATAGCAATTCAAATTCAGTTTCTTGATTATTAATTTAATATAAACGTCGCAATAATCGTTAAATAAAAATATAATAAAATACATAAGTTACTAAACAACAGGTCTGACCACACAGAGACCTGTTCCACTTGCCTCATTCTACTTCCAGTCTGACCATATACAGATCAGCTTCACTTGCCGCATTCTACATCCGATCTGACCATATAGATATCTGCTCCACTTTCCCCGTTCTTCTTCCGGTCTGACCATACATAGACCTGTTCCAGTTGCCTCATTCTACTTCCAGTCTGACCATATGTAGACCTGCTCCAATTGTCATATTCTACTTCCAGTCTGACTATATAGAGAACTGCTCCACTTTCCTCGTTCTACTTCTGACCATACATAGACCTGTTCCATTTGCATAATTCTACTTCTAGCCCAGATTTCTATTATACAGGGAGATATCGATAATATAAATTGAGTCGTTGGGTGCACTAATGGCTTAAAGGCACTTAGATCGCTTTTTCGGAGAACATCATTTTTTTACTCATCTACGCGTGAGTATAAAAATTGACCTACAGCAAGAGATAGCAAATGTTTAATAAATAACAAAATTGAACTCACATTAGTTTTTAACAATAACAAGTTAGTCTTGTCGTTACAGTTTATTAGATTGTCAGTGTATTGCGCGTTACTTTGACTTTATCACTTTATTTCAGTTTTCATTGAAAGGTTATTCATTTTTCTTCATTATCCACACCTTGATTGAAAAAGGAACGGTAAAGAATATGACTAGTTCTCAAATCTGCTCGATATCCGAAATGTCCAGCATAACTTGGTCATTTGATAACCGCTCTGGAGACAAAAGGAAAGCATCAAGAAAACTAGCAAAATTGCTTCGCCATTCAAGGGAAATAAACGACTGAGATGAAGTGGATGTGGCGAAGTGAGAAATAACTCATACTTTGCATGAACCATTGTAGTAAATGTCCACAAATCTCAAATCCGGCACTTCAGGAAACAGTAATCTAAATGGCTTAGGATGTAACCTACTCGCAGCATTTCGTCAGCAAAAGCAAGGAAATAATAATGATAATCTCTGTGTAATAATAATCGTTGCTATTTCGTGTACTACCAAATATCATTAGCGCAATTTCCGTCGCGCCACTGCTTAACTGTTTGCGTTTCCTATAGCGATGTGTTTTGCCATTTATCACTGCGACAGCTATATGCTTAAAAAATAGCTAAATGTTGCAAACTCGTGGGGAAATCTCGTATTACCAAATACATTCTTCAAAAAACCTATAAAATCGCTTTTTACGAGATAAACAAACTTAATATTGTATTCATATTTAAAATCGGTATAACACTCTATTCACTAAATGAGCAGTTACTTACAAACACACCCATAACCCAGAAACAATGATATTCACAAAATAAGCTGCCAGTTAAGAGCCTACACTTTTCGTCGAGACATTACGTTGTTTAACAGTAATTTATGTGCGAAAATAAATAATCCCACGGAAAATATCTTCGGTTGTGTATAAAATTAATCCCCGGCCAATCTGGAGCGGTCAGATATCGATCGCGCGGCAAATTAATTTAACTATGATAAATTCAATTCTTGTTTGCGCTGTATTATTTACAATTTGCGGCCGGGGCACCATTTTGTTCGCAATAACATTTTCATCTGGTCGGATTGGTTAATACCGCGTATGATGACTTTAACGATTAATCGCCGATGCGAAAATAACCTTTAATCGACCAATGCGAGCCGGCTCGGCTTCATCGGTTTCTAATTTTTCGCTGACCTCATCTGGATAAATGATGCGTCTATGTATAGTACCGTCTTGCGGTAGTTCGTCCGAATTTTTACATCCACGAGCAATTCCGAAAATCATAGCGCCCCGTCATTAGCGATGTCTCGCAATTATTTAACTGCAACGTCGGGCTTGCAGATTGTACTGTCCTCTTTATATGTACCAGACGTGACAAACGAGATGGCGTTTCTTCATAAGTCTCTCAGACTATCGCAACATCCTTGACGTCTCTGATCAATAAACCGATATTATTCATTGTCTTTTCAATAACTATTTTTACACCTTTAACGGTGACGCGAAGCGGCGACTTTTTGTCGACTGTGGATGTGTGACGTGAGGATATTCACTGAAAATAATCCTTGTAAAATTACACAGGTTTTGCACAATTTATAACTTGAATATTACACTACTGTTACGGGTGTAACAAATATTTCACGATATATTAAGTGTGATTGTACGCATTTTTATACAATTTTACAAATTCAGTTGAATATTACGTAATTCGTGTAACTTATCGCGACAACGGTGTGATATTACACGAGCACCGTAAATGTACACACTGTTACCAACGGCTGTGAAAACCTTATTGACAACAACTAAAAAAACCACTAAACGTTGGTTTTTTGATGCCACCGATAGTCGATGTAATTTCACATGGATTTTTCTCAGTGTACCTTCAGCGTTGTTGGATGAAGGACTTGAAATGGGCGAATAAACATTTTGAGTTCATTTTGGGTTATAATGGAGGAAGAGGCATAATTTTAACCCAATCAGCTAATTTTACATTTAATGTTCCGGTGAAGTGGAAGAAAAAAGAGTGACTTCAGGTTCTGATGAGAAGCCAGTGTAAAGATGACGTCTAAACGTTAGATCTAAACGTCTATGTGAGGTCAGTTTAGATCTAATTTTTATCATGTTCCGATCACATATCGGCAAAAGAATGTATTACTTGGCACCGAGTTAAATAAAATTGTAAGAATGCTTTTTGGTTAATAGGCAGTAATCTTGTCAGAATAAGTAATAATCACACTATTATTTATTCTGACAAGTTTTATTTGAACTTCGCACATCTCGTAAAATTACACTGATTTTGTAGTATATCGTTAAGTTACATCCTTAAATCGTAAACGTTTCTCAATCAATTATTGACCCGCAGTTATTCAAATGCACTAACCAAATTAAAATGTATTACACTGGTATCATGCTGCCCTTAATGGCTAATACCCCGAGTGTTAGCATTTTTATGCAAATCATGTATGTGAACACGAGCGTGCATTTGCATCCATTCATTCGAAATATCTCTACACACAATATTTGCATACTAACACATTACATAATACGTTCGTGTTACGGAATGTTACAATATTCGGCGCGAACGCAGTAAAGTTATATTGTCTGTATGTAACGTAGACTGTATACTTAATTACGTTGTATCAATGCACAACCCCGGGTTGGCCGCAAAATCGTTACCACCTACACGCATTTTATCTGAGATACCTTAGTAAATAAACTAAATTAAAAACTATCTAAATTACGATTAAAATAGCCCGATTGCAAAATATCTCATTCAGGTTGTGTTTCATGCGGATAAAGATGAAGGCAATCGTCCTCGCGTTATTGCCCCGCGACTACGTTATCTGCTCCACTTCCGAATAATATAAATTGAATCACTCGTTATAAGTCACCGCACTGTGCCTGTGCGAAGTGATAGCGCAATTCTTTCGACCTGAAACTTTTCGTAATGATTTATGAGCGATTGATCGACGTGATCGTTGCACTTGAAATGGCGCGAATTTATGTAGGTTACCACGAAATTTGTATCGTGAAAACACTCACACAATCCGAAACATTTGTCGAACTTTCATAATTCACAAAAGTCTTGTTGTAAACAACTTAAGGTAATATTGTAGAAGAATGTTTTTGACTTTAAGAATGATTATGACTTTACGGTCCACTTGAAAATATTTCAATAAATAGCGACGTCCAGTTTGATTAATGTAATATTTCAAATTGGAATATCTAACATTGTATATTTTGGCAAATCATGAAATTAGGTTTTTACAATAAATTTTACAATAAATTTTTTACAATAAATTGTATAAAGATTCATTACAGCATTTACTATTACATACACTGAGAAAATAGTATAGTAAAGAATTACCATACTTTCTGGTACCGTTGACATAGATGTCGTCGTTACGCAGCTTTTTCAGTTTAGTATAATAAAATTGTGCCAAACTTCTAAGAACGCTTACCATAAGTTTAATACAATTTTACCATACTGAACTGAAAAAGCTGCGAAATGACGACATCTATGTCAACGGTACCAGACAGTATGGTAATTCTTTACTATACTATTTTCTCCGTGTAGTACCGCGTGGGGAATTTACTATTACATAGTAAATGCTGTAATGAATCTTTATACAATTTATTGTAAAAAATTTATTGTAAAATTTATTGTAAAAACCTAACATAAATGCTGAAACAATTGGTGGAAGGGTCTAATTTCATTGTTAATTTATATTTTGGATTATATCTCGACATTCTTCTTGACATTCAAAGTCGTAAACCTCACAATTCAAAATGTCGTGTATATCAAAACAACGATGAATATACGCAATTATTAATTCATACCGAAAATGCGTCCCATTCCTTCCTATGATATAATAGTATACTACTACCAATCTGTTATAGCATTTTTGGCGATGACATATTAATGTAAAGTTAAAATTTTATTATTGCTCTATTATTATTATGAATCATATCAATAATTCATCATAACAAAATAAATTTTGATTAACAATAATAATAACTTATGATCCACTGACGAAAGTGCGATTAGATTGAATGAAAACATTATCATCAATTACTATGAGTTAATGTATATCAATAAATAAATTCCTGTTTTTCATAAAATACACATTTTCTCATTTTTTTGTTAGTTAATAATAAGTTAATAATTAGTTTTGATTAGTCGCTAGGATCCTACCATTCTGATATTGTGTAAATGAATTTCTTCGATTCAATTCTTTGTTTTCTTCAGCAATTCGATAGAAAACCGGTCATCCGTACGAGGTGAAGCATGAAACATACCCAAAATGTTTCGTTTCGGGGTCGATCGGAAACGCAATTTTCTATTCGCGCCCCGTATTTCATGGCGCAAGAAACGGCGCAATAAGAAATGATATCAAATTTCGGCAATAAAGCGGCGCATGTGTCCACTTGCAGTCGGCGAAACAAACAGCGCCAGACCAGAAGTTGGAGGATGAATATATCGCAACAGTCGTCGGATCCGTGTTGCCGGGTCGGGAAGGTAGTTGCGGCGGATTTCGGTGTCGAAGAAAGTCCGTCCAACTCCTTTCCGTCTTGGGGACGCGTTCCTGTCTACGATCAACTTTGAAGAACTTCACGGCGTGGCTTAATCTCGGCGACGGCCAACAAATTTTGCGGCGTCAGACGTCGCGTCAGAGCCGCCGCCGCCGCATTAAACGTCACATTTTCGCGGCCGTCCCAGCTTATAGGTGGATTGCGCGGGGGCGCCGTTCAATTATCGAAATACGTAGGCAAAAGTTTTCGCGTGTTTAGATTGAACGACTGAAGAGAGGGGAGCAACTGAAGTTTGTTGTGTTATTTTGCGTTGATTAATATCAAAATTGGAGGACAAATTTGATCTCTAAAAAAATAGAAACAGAAAAAAAAGAACATAAAAAAATGTTTTGATGGCATGTTGATAATTGGGAGAGAATTGTTGCACTGAGAAAAATGTTCCATTCAAACTGCGCGCTAGAATGCTACAATAGATTGTAAATTAATGCACTCTAAAAAATGCATCTAAAAAATATCCAGTTACCGTAGACGGAATCCGGCAACCATATCCGGAAAGCCGATCAAATATCGCGTGAGAGGAATTCCGGCTACCGTAACCGGATTCTGGCTACCATGATCGGAAGTGAGGTTATGGAAATACAAATCGTCTAACCGTCAGTAGAAATTATTGTTTCGGTACATGGATGATTTTATCGGAATATATTCTTAAGGTAAGATAGCCATTTTTTAGAGTTTGGATTGCGGATTCTGTTCGTAAATTGTATCAGGTGTTTCTAAAATATTACTATTTGCTTTATAAATTGTACGAAGCAGGTAGTAAGATATGATATCACCTTGAAATGGTTACTATCCACAGATGATGAAGTCAGATCGCGTAAATAAAGATATGCATAAGTTCCTTCAAATTTGTAGGTTTTATGAAGACTCTGCAAAGTTAGATGTCTTAATTTTGCCGCGCAGACTTCTTTTAAAAAGCCTTGAAAAAAGTCGTAAGAATATTGACAATCTCAAAACACTACGAGTATAGTTGTATGTGACCATTTCTATCTATAACGGACCTATATAAAGCGGTATAACACTATCTGTTTTCATGTTGGCCCACCTGACAGAAAAGTTAAGTAAAGTGTTAAGACCCTTCTCGTCAGTGCTTGTATTCTCCAAATACAATTTTTCTATAGAATGATGGAAAAAATCATTATTTGAATATATCCGAATAGTCGAACAATAACGATTTTAAAAAAATCATGATTTAAAAATCATTCGGACACTGGATATATTTGAATATTCGAATATTCGGATATATTCGAAATTCTGATGTTTTTAGTATCTTTAGAATCACAAGACATATTTTATGTTTATACACATGAATGATTGCAAAGAATTAACTCTTCAAATAGAAAATCCTCACCAAATCTCCCGGAAAAACATCCTCCCAACAAATGAACTCTCGCAGCAGTCAACAACCTTGCATAGAACAACGCATGCATTTCTTACGCACCGTTAAACAATTGTATGAAAATGATGGACCGACTCGCTCGTAATAGACTTGTGTCTGGCACTTTTGCCAGACAAGCGTGGAACGCACCCAGCGTTAGACCAAGCTCTTTTTTCTGCGCAAATAAAGAACGATAAAACGAAATGAAATCGCGCAACGTGATCGCGAAGTATATAATGCTTCCGCACAAAGGTCGAAGCGTAGACATCGCAACGACTCGCTTCCTCCGTCATATTGCAAATCCTGAGCAAAAGCGCAAAAAAGTTTCTGTAAATCGTCGTCGCATTATATCGCGTGGAAATAAGCAGATCTTAAAGATCGCTGCACATCATGCGAATACCGTCATTGGCCATTCTCCAAGGACACAATTAATTACAGTCCGAGCTCTGGTGTGACACCGTGAAGTTCGCCGCAGTGTATTAAGGAGTTCTAATTGTATTAACCGAAGTTATCCGGCACATCTCTCCAACTTTGTTCTTCTCTTAATCTGCGTCTTTTGCGCGATTTTACTGCAAAGCCAAAACTTCGCTCCGCAGTCGCGGAATCTTTTCAAGTATATCACATTAACGTCTACATTAAGGTTATACAACGCTTAACAATCATGTAACTGAGTTACACTGCGGACAAAAGTTGTAAAGCGCCGTTAATAGCGGAAAAGTTGATGAGCGTTTCGAAAACAGGATCGCTAAAGGTCCATTTGAAGGGTTTTGTTTATTGATTTGGTGCGAGAATAGTTTAGAATGGTTGTTTGTAATAAATAAAACAGTTCGTGCATGTGTAGAGTGTGAGTTTATGTGAGAAAGTTAAAAAAGGCGGAGTGTCAGTCAATGTGAAATCAAAGAGAAAGAAACGCGAAAGATGTGCGTTGCAAGTCGAGGCGGATGTGTTGAACGTCGAAAAAATGAAAGGTTCTTGGAAACGGGAAACTGTAATTCGAAAAAAGCTTTTTCGAGTGCAAAACACGTCATGGAGTGAAACGCGGAAACTCTTTATTGGAACAAAATTCGAGTTACATTTTTCAACCATTTATCAGCCTTGTCGAGTTATATAGATATGACTGGACATTTCAATAAAACTATAACAGAATAATGTATAGATTCGTGAATCTCAGATAACTAATATTGAAAAAAATTATGGCATAAAATATGTCGAATTTTAGATTAAAAGTACAAGTTTTAAAAATTGTAATACAATTTAAAATGAATGCCAGTATTAACGATCTGATTTATTAATTATTCATAATGATACAGCAGATAGTTGACAATTAATAATTTGTATCATCCTAATTACAACTTTAAATTATAAAGTAAATTTACACTGCTTCATCTCACTATATATTGCAAAGAATTGCAACGAAGTCCTTTTGTTGAGTAATCTTTACCGGCATGTTTCGGTCAATTATGAAAATTGATTCTGCACACTAAAATCCTTCGTAATATAACAGCTTTCGTGCAGATCTTATGCATGAATGGGCACTTAAGCCAAAGGCTCAGTTCTGCGCATTCTAGCCTTGTAGTCGCGGCTTAACATTTCCACCTACGATTACCGTTTCATCTCTTTTTATTTCATTAAAGTTCATCAGTGTTAGTAATAATGCGACACTTCTAAACTAATTATTCATTCAAATTTGTACACAACATGAATATGACCTGCGATTATATTAATATATGCAGTACAAACCAATTCCACGCGACTTCAATTTAATCATGTTAAATGAATAACTGCAACCCAAAATGAAACTTTAATCGCATTATTGGCGTAAACCTTTCAGCAATGCAAAAACCCTCCCGAGCCTATAACGAATCGAATTTCTAAACAATTCCAACGCGTGTATCGAATTTGATGCAAAACCGATTCAAATTAACGGTTATCGATGATTCACAGTGACAAGTAGTAACTGTTTATAAAAATAATCCAATGGAAACTCAACACCAGGAAGGCATTAGAATAATGTAGATGTAAATTGAGTTAAATTTGATTATAGCTGGTTTTAGTTAACCGCAAATACGCTTCGAACTTTAGCTGTCAGAGCCAGAACCCTGAGAAAATAAGAATTAAATTTTATCCCAAGTATTTACTTGAGGCAGAATCAACTTCGTACTGGTAAGCAATCGATTTTAAACAAATAAACTTTTAAAACAGTTTTCGCGGGAAAAGAGTTACTTCCTCTGCTCATTACAGAACCTCTCCTACCATTTTGCCAAGAATAAAGTGTGCTGAACGCAAAAAAAAAAAAATGTTTGAGGCAGGAAAGCCACGTTTGATGCAAGAAAATGTCTTGAAACAAAGTTTTTCTGATCGGTAAAAGGTATGATAACCTTGTTTACCGCCATAGTATTATATTTTGTTCGATTTTGAATCGAATTTCCATGCTTTGCAACTAAACGTACTTTTATGTTTCAGAAATATTAAATATAATTAAAAAAACGTATTCTAACAAATTTTAAGGGGAATGTAAATGGATTTTTCCATATTTATACAAATTAATATCGAAAAAAATCCACTAGATAACACCAACAAATGTTTCCTACATGCTACAGTAACTTTTTGTTAACTTCATCGTTGAAAAATCGATGAGTTGATGCCTCTAAACTTTAAGTTTCAAAAAATTCAATACATCTGCATCTACAAAACATAGTTCCCATCTTTTCTTTATCAACTTTCTTCCACTAGATCAAAACCCACTTTCAACCATTAAACAAATCTCTTCATCACCGGAATGTCCTAATTCTTTCAGTGGAATAAACGATGTCATCAAAGTTTCGAATTTTCATCCTCGCAGACCCCTCGCAATTATACATCATCCCTTCATAAATCGCGCACCTTTCGTTCCGTCCGATGAATAACGCGAAATCGATCGTCTTCGTTATTCTTCCGGCAAAGTTGCGGCCGTTGCGCAAAAAGTCGAAAAGCAACGCGGAATTATCATAATCCGCGCACCGGCTCGCTCGGAATACCCGGTCGTCCGCTGACGCTGAAATACGGGATCGCGGATTACGCGTCGTCAGGCTTAATATAAATAAACGATAACGTTTATTAACGACAACATCCGATACTTTCAGAGCAAGGCCGCGTTACGTAATAACGCGATATTCGATTCCTGCATAATTGCGTTACACAACGAGCGCGGGATTGCATTATGACTTAACAATACGGTCGCGGACAAATTGCGAAATAAGTTGTTAATCGGTCGCGGGCAGATACAGCGCGACAAAGCGATCCGCGGATGTTGAAGTTCGGGAGCGCTGCGGCTTTTGACCACAATTAATTCCCGCCACGTGACTCCGTTGTTGTTTCCAGGAGACATTTTGCGGAGGGATTAAAATTGTATTATATTCGGGAATTGGAGCGTAGAAAGGGAACGCGAGAGAATTGAGAGGAGTTGGGTAAAGTCATTTTCAGGTTTTGGGTCTTTCGTTTATTTAAATGATGGCGCTAAACGTTGGAGCTATCACTGACTTAGTTGAATGGGTAATACATTACCTTGAAACATGATTTTGAAACATTTTGGAAAAGATGAAATGATTTTATAGAATACATTTTTTTTCGAAATTCTAGCAAATTTTTTCACCTCGAAAACTAGAGAAATCTCATTTATTCTCCACTATTTTTAATGTGAACTTGTTTGATTAGACATTTTCATTTCATTAACAATTAAGATAATGGTCGATGTATGTTCGAATATGAAGTTCTATTATTCTTGTTAAGTTTTGCTTATTAACTAGCTTCGAGTGTGTACAGTAATTACATTAATTAAGTCAATGTTGTGATGGTATCACTACGTTACTATGACATTACAACTGAAAATTACGGGTTAATTGTGTGAAATCTGCTGTTAATTAAGGACGGTGTTCCAGTGGAAGATATCAATTGGAACGACAATACCGACGGCTTAGACAGTTTTATTCCGCCGATGGTAGTTTATATTAAAGCGTTGGCTCGATTTAAATTGCAAGATACATCATGAATAACGAGCCAGATAACTAGTGACACGAATTTCTCGAAACGTCGCTATCGCAACTGATTAAATTAGCTCGGGAATTCCAGTGTGTTTAAGTAGATTATACTAATTCCGCTGAAAAACTATAAGTCTGTTTGGTTATTTGGGACGAAAGTGTCCTATTCGCGATGATAGTTCTTCGGCCGGAATTTTGAAGAGCTTTTCCGTTTAAGTGGTTCACAGTTCCACCTGGTTCCGTGATTTTTAATTACAGTTAGAAGTGTGGATCAAGTTTACAAGTACGAACAAAATAGTCATTCCTAATATTCGCGAATCGCTGACTCACTAAACATTTCATGAAAGTTGTAATTACGTTAAAATGTAATGTAATTTAGGTTACAACAAAATATACAATCAAGTTGTATATGTAGTGTATATCTAATCTTACATGCTTCTCATTTTTACATATTTTCTGTAAATACTTAATTGTAAATAGAGCAAAAAATTGATAATTATTCCAACCATAATATGACGTATGCAAGTTAAGAAAACATTTTTTTTCTTGTTTATATTTTTTTATGTATATCCACATGATAGTAATTCACCGGTTTTATTCGAAATGTAATTAATGCCAGTTAAAGTTCATTAACAAGTACTTTTTTGAGTTTCTTTCATACTAATTTCACCGGATTTAGATAAAATTTCGCAAAATTATTTAGTATATTCATAAGTATAGTTTTTTTCAGGAGAAATTCTCGATCGTAAAATACTGTCATAACATTATGAGGTGAAACTTTAAAACTTATTTAAAGATACAATCTTGCATATTCGCAGGCGAAATGATGGATGAGAGAAAGTGATTATAATTATTTTAAATATTAACGACCAGTACTGGCCGCAACAAAATAATCATTTCATCTTTCAGACAGAGTTTTTGTTATAAACAAGAAATTTTCAATATGCTATACTCACGGAAAAAAGAAACTCCAAAACTGCCAACTCACACGTATAATTTCTATGCCAAAATATTCACATCATTACAATATAATTAAATTAAAATCTTTCAGTATCGTTAATGTAAGAAAAATTATATACACGCTTCACCGCAATCACGCAAACTGAATACAGTAAAGTAAAATGCAAGCAGTCAACTTATTGACGTTTCAAGTTATATTCATATAAAAATACCATCTGATATTCGGTACGCTATGTAATAAAATACGTCATAATTAATTAACTCGTTTTATTTGGAGGAAATGAATATGCACCAATTCATACACTCAATAAAACTCGACATACTTTATTATTAATATACTCAAATATTTCTATTTGTTTCGTATTTTTCACATTTTTTCGTAATCTAAACCCAGCTTACATTTTCGAATCTAAACACCCATTACCCATACTTTCCAACCTAAAATGACTTCGTCAGTTGTCGCCAGTCTTCCCCACTTTGCAAACTTAGTTTTTCTCTGCATCACGCGAACAAATATTATTGTTTACCAAACTCGCAGTACTTTTTCCATCAGCTCTTCTTTCCCCTCCATTACACTCTTCATTATTAATCGTCGCCACGTTCCGCTTTTCCTCGCGTATTCCACACCGAATTGTTGCCTCAATTTTACAATCAAGTGCACTCACGGCGCCGAACCTGAAAAAACTCCATAACGCTCATAACGGCTCATTAATCCTGCGCGGCTCGTTTTTCCTTTGCCCGTGTTCAGCTCGCGACAAACCGAATGTAATCACTTCATTCTAATATTCGCAAACAGCGCTGCGGCGTGGCATTAATTGTCGCGTAACAACGCCGCAACGAATTCGTCGCGGTTCGCTTGACATCGGACTCCGACGCACGAATTTATGCGTGCAAAATATTTGCGCGCGATTCAGCAGGCAGCCGTGAAAAACGGGCGAAAGTGGGAAAAATTTATCTCCAGGAGGATTGCGCGATCGCAGTGACAGCGCCGGTTTTGGGTCCATCAGGACTCAGTTCGTAGCGGCGTGTTTGCGCGCCGGATTGAACGCCGACCCAACCCACTTGGACCGAAACTTTGCACGGCGCAACTTCGTCCATAAATAAGTCGGTCAGCGGCGCAATTTCAGCTGCTTTTGTTTCGTAGCCAACTTCGGCCCTGTCTTGTTATGTCGCTGATGGAGACCTGCTTCGGGACTTCTGCTTTTTCCAGACAGTTAAGAGATAAAACTTGAAGTGAATTAGAGAGGGTCTTGAGAAGTTAGCGGGTGAGCTTTTTGAGCTATAGTTGCAAATTGTTTACGGGACATTCGGTTTTGATTATTTGAAACGGCGGTAAATCAGGCTTCGAAAATGTAGGTGCGAGGAATGGTTAGTGTAGTTAGCAGATTTTTTGTACTTTATTACTGGTTTAAATACCAGAGTAAAAAAATGTTGTCAGATTTTAATCAGTAGTTTATGGTGTCAAAAATTAACTACTTTCGATCAAGTTAAGATCGTGAACTGATCTTAACTCGATCGAATCGAAACTTAATCGCAATTTTTGTCTAATTAAATGAGTGTATAACCCAAATTGATGTAAATCTGATCGAAAATGGGATGGTCAAGTATTGATCAAGATTTGACAATTTTTTTTCGGATACATTCAGGGAATGGAGTAAAATGTTAACTGAGAACAACATATACTGTGAATGTTGAAATTTTTGAAAAGTATATTATTTTACGTATTACAATACTATGTACGTAAGATACTGTTCAACATTTAAGATTTTCTCAAACAATCGTAATTTTATAAAAATCATCACACATTTGCATTGCATTTGCATTAACCCTTCAAGCCTTGGCTGCAACAGTAGCCGTTCGATATCATGGGCCCGACGCGTTTTTGTGTTGATTATTGATAAATAATCAACACAATTGATATATTGCGATTTGAAGAAACCTACACTGAGAAAAAAGTTAGTTGATTCTACTGAAATGTAGTTGGCTCAACTACGCCACGGTGTTGAATACCGCGAA
>JABFPB010000970.1:0-29444 GCA_022817645.1 Ceratoteleas bidentatus | reverse complement strand
CCATGATGATTACCTTTTAACCGAATACCGCAACAGATTCTACAAGATAGTTAAATTTCAAATCAAATTTCATTTTGTCATGATTATTTTTCTTTTTTTTTTGTATCTAAAAAACACATTTGAAGTAAACATAACTTGGAACTTCGAAATAAATTAGTATGAAATGTCAAAAAGTTAGATACAATATTGTCATTTCAGAACTTGGATAAATTAAGGGGAGATGTAACCCAAAAATCATGAAACATCAACAAAATATCGACATTTCAAGTCTTTCGGATGAAAAATACGGATTTTAGCCATTTGGGTTGCACCTTCCCTTAATTGCCATATTCAGTTGAAATTGCTGAAGAACTCAGTTGTTTTTACTGAATTCCTCTAAAACGCATTAGAGTCAGCTAAATACTCAGTTGAAATGACTGAATGGTATTATTTTTTCTCTCAGTGCAACAATCTCAATTTTTGCTTTTCTACATTTTCTACCTTCTGAAAAAAACTTTTCAAAAACTTCCCTTGTAGAAATAAAATCTCTGAAAACTCGGAAAAATGCTCTGGAAACAGGAAAAATTCTGAAAATTTCTGGAAAAATTGAAAATCTTTGAAAAACTCCAACTTTCAGTGATTTTCAGATAATTTCAGAAATGTTCAGAGGTATTCACAGATTTTCATCGATTTTATTTCTCCAACAATTGTTACAATTATTTTCAATTATTTCCAACGCATCTAATTAACGCACTCATCTCTTTCTTTTTCTATGTTTCTTTGATTTCGCCCGTTTTCGCTAGATGGAGCTTTACTGGTTACGCGGCACGTAATGTATATCTAAGTCCAATTTTATTTTTTATTTTTCTGTCCTGTTCTCGTTTTGTCATTTTGTCGTAAACTCCCACAAAACCTCAACTCTCTTTTTTACTAACCAAACAAAACCCCTCATTTTGCAGAGAGTCTACAAGGTCAACGCTAAAACCTTATCTCTCAGTTCAACAGCGATCCGCGACACTTCCAGCGAACGCGAGTATGGGAAAATGAACCGCTGCGTCTCCTCCCCCTCGACCCTCGCCGAATCTCCCGGAGCGTCGCCTCCGCCCGAGTAACCACCACACAAAGTGCCACAACGCGTTTCCCGCGACAGTTTACGCTTCGCTCGATCGACTCTACCTCCCCTTTTGTACATTCGCCGCGAACCCGGCGGAAACGCCGCCTTTTGGAATCGATTTACTCGCGATCGGCGGCCCGAATCGCCCGCCGCTTTGGTCGACATGAAATTTGTATATACCTACGTGTTAGTCAATTTTTTACCCTTTTGTAGCGAAATCAAAGGAGGACGATTCGGCGCCCCGCTTTCGCGCAGGTGGCGCTGCGATCGACTGCCCCGTGCCTTCGAAAAGCGAGACGAACGACGACCTCGTCGAATCTGACCAGTTGTTCACGCACCCGCCTGTTTCATCATCGATTAGTTATTTACGACGTGTATATTGAATGATTCACGATTACTTCGAGTTCTTTTGTAGATATTGCGCAATTTGTGTCATGCCTGGCAGGTTCGAGTAATAAATGCAAAATCGAAACTCTTTTTTGGACTCCAATCGTTTCGCCTCGAAAAAGAGAGAGAGAAAAAACTTATGATCCGAATCTGCTGCGGAATAGTAATGGACAAATCGTTTTATCGTAAATGGATTGGCTGAAGGAGAGAAGGGATTTTTAGTGGAGGTTTTTTTGGAGGAATTTATGAGGAAACGATTATTCTCGCTGTTTTTAGGAGAATAATAAACAAGCGGAATTTGAGGTTTGGATTTCGGTGGTTTTAGGATCGAAGTCCGATCTGGATTTCTGTTTTACTTGAAATTTCCGTGGAATGTAATTATTGGCTACGAGTGAGTTGGAACCTGACGACGATTGTATTATGTGATATAAAGTGGGCAGAGACACTGGTTTGCGTCTATTTTTTGGTAAATCGGTCGTTGCGGAGAGAGAAGCCGAGAACGGGTGACACTGTTGCGACGAACTGGAGTATTTATATACAGTTAATTTACAGTGCGGATTTGAGACACGTGTATAAAAGTAGGCAATATATATATGAAATGATTGAAAGTATATATATATATGTATTAAAGCGAGATGATGATTCGACCAGTAGATTAAGCAGACGAAATGTTATTTTTCTATCGGTTCTCGGTTCGTCTTTATTCCGACCCATCTGAATTTTTGTATGTGTACGATTCATAGGCATTAAAACGTCATTTGTTGTCTAGACTAGTTGTCTTTTTTATTTCAGTTTGGACATTTTATCCTGGGTTGATTGGGTGAAAAAGAAAAGAGAATTGTTGGGGCGTCACACTTTTTAAAACAAAATGTTTATGTCTTTTCTATTCGGCATTTTTTTATTTTATTTTTTTGCTTTATTTTTGATTGATTACAGTACAAAACCGGCAAAGTTACGTATTGCCGGATTCAGAAGCAGATGTAAAACAAATGGTTCAACTCAGCTTATCATTTATCTCCAATTGTTTGTACCGCATTTGAGGAACAGACGCCGCCTAAGAAATGCGGCGATAGGCAGCGCTGTTTGAATCATAAATGAATCCAATATGAATCATATTTGAAACAAATAATGAATATAAATTAATTCAAAATGAATTCGAGTGAAAATTATTTTTCGACTAATTTAGCAGACTAATATTAGTCTGCTAAATTGGTCGAAAAATAATTTTCAGACTTTCCCAGTAATTATCAGATTTTTGCAGAATACAAATCTGCTAATGTCTGAAATTCTGCAATATACTTGCAGACTTTCCCATTAAAATTCCCAGTTTTAGCAGAGTTTTTTAGAGCTTTGTAAAGTTTAACTTAGCTGACGTAAGAAAATCCGTAAAATCCATTTTAAATGTCCCAGATAAAATTAATGAATTCTGAGTCACGAAGTACTTATCGTTTCGAAGTACTTATTTAGTGAAACTCCAAATTTTCGACAGAAACGTTAAATCTATCAAAATAGCAACATGTTTCGTATTACTGTGGGTTTTCTGTTATTTGCAGTAAGTACATATAAAATTTATATAAAATTGATTTTTCAGTGAAAATATTCTTCAAACACTTTTATTAGATAAGACATTTATTTATTTTTTTAAATAAAATCAATTCATATTACAAAAGTTTCGTTTTATATTTTGGAATATTCCTCGTTATTTTGAATTATGTTAAATGTTATGAAACTATTTAACAAAAGTTTATTATATATAAAACAATGTATATAAAATTGATTTTTCAGTGCAAATATTCTTCAAACACTTTTATTAGATAAGAAATTTATTATTATTATTTTTTTAATAAAATCAATTCATTTTCGAAAGTTTTGTTTTATATTTTGGAATATTCCTCATTATTTTGAATTACGATAAATGTTATCGAACTATTTAACAAAAGTTCAACAAAAATTAACAACTGTCTTAGATTTCGCAAATGCGAGTTTCTGCCATCGGATACAACTTTGAATTTAAGGAACATGAAGCGATTGTTAATTTGAAAGAAGAAGTGGAAACGTACACAGGTAATAGCGTCAAGTTGACATGTAAAATTCTGAAGTTAATTACTAAATCAAAAAAGGAATTTGAGGAAATCCAACCGCAGGTGATCCAGAAACTAAGAGGCATAAGTGATTTCGTGAGTAACATCAATAGTTTTAAAATATATTCTTCCTTAATCGAAAATTAATTAAAAAGTGTTTCAGCTCAAAAAATCCATTAAGGATTTAATCAAGAGAAAAAAAGATAAATACATCTGCAAAGATGCAGATCTTAACAGTATTCGCGAACAAGTAATGCTTCCTGGATATGAAGGTTTTTGTCAATTTTAATTTTTTTTGTAAATTATAATGTTATTATGTTTTTATTTGTATTAATTCCTTTGGAAGTAAATCTATGATGTAGTTAATTTTTGTAACTATAAATGTAATATAATAACAATTAATAAATAAAAATTATGTGTTATTATAATTTTTAACGTCATTTAATATATTATATTTCACAATATTATTATAAACAAAGTAATAAATAATAAAATACATTATAGTTTTACTTCCGAATTTTTATTTTCTTCTTAAATTGCATCTTTTTGCTTTTTTAAAATTTGATTTAAAATATGATGTTACGAATTTTTTAAGTTAAATTCCATAATGCAATTTAGTGTTTTCATTTTTTAGCTCATGATTGTGCCAATGAACTGATCTCAAAAATTGGTACGAAGGTTCAGGACATAAACGACGCAACGCAAAAACTATCCACAACTCTTGCAAGGATTAGAGACAAACTTTTTGATGGAAAACGTTTTCATTGGTGGAAAAAAGAAAATCATGATGAGATTGCCAAAGATATCGTCAAAGTAAGATTGCAATGTTATTTTTAATGTTTGTAATGTATCATTATTATTAAAAAATTGAACAATTTTATCCCTAAAATGTAAAGATCATTTTTAATAATTTTTTATTTATTATTTTTTAATGAAAAAAGTAAAAACAATTTTAGAAAAAAATACACCATTTTTTAATGAGATTATAAACCAAATTAGTATAAAATTATAAAGTTTTTTACTTTTAAATGTTCAGTTGTATGTTTTTATTATCAATGTTTAATGTCTATTTAAAAATGATAAAAGTGTGTTAATTGAAACACTACAAAATGTGAACAAATTTAGTTAAATGAAAACAAATTAATTAAATTAATCTTATTTCAGTTGTCCCAAAAAGCAAAAGCGGATCTCAGATCACTGAAAGAAACAATTACCAATGCACAGTCTACAATAAGATTATACACTGCGCAAGAGTTTATACTGAAATGCTCTGGTAATGAAATAAGGAGAAAACTGAACTTCCAGGTTTCTACAGTACTATCTTGTTTGTCGGAGAAGGTGAATTTTGCAGATTCTACAAGTGGAATCATAAAAATCGCTCGGAATTCTGGGTCGAATATTGAGGAAATTCTGAAAGACGCTTTCGGCAGTAAAATTGTTTCTTTACGTGACTCGATTAGACCAACAATGGATCAGATTAAAAAGCAATGCGACAAGTTTGAACAAAAAGTACAAAAGTTTCTCCGTATCATCGACGGGGCGATTAATAAAATTAATTAATAAAAATTAAAAAATAATTTTTGAATATTCTTGTTGTAAATGAATGAGAAATACATAAGTTATATACAGAAAAAAAGTGTACATTCTTCTAAAAAACGCCAAACTATTTAAAAGTTAAACAATTTTAAATGATAAATTCAAAAAATGGTAATTTTGGGTCAACTAGGAATTGTTAAAAAATGTTAATTCTTTAAAAAATTGACAATTGTTAAACAATTTTAATTCTTAAAGAAATAAAAAAATTTTTAATTATTAAAATGTGTAAAAAAATGAAATTTAAAATGTTGTAAGAATTAAATACGTTTTCGAAAACTGAAAATTGTTTGAAAAATTGAAAATTGAAAAATGATTGAAAAATTTCGAAAGTTGAATAATTTTTAATATTGTTTAAAAAATCAAATATTTGTTAAATACACATTTTTAAAACATATTAACATTTTTATTAATGAATCAAACATGTTTAAAAATGGATTTTTTTAATTAAAAAATTACAAAAATCTATGCATTTTTATCGAATTAAGGAAATGTTAAAACAAATTTTATTTAAAAAATTATAAATTTCCACTTTCCACCTAAATTGCAACCTTATTCGCCCTGAACCATTCAGATATGCCCTTTCCGATTATGCCAACAAATTACCCACAACTGTTTTCCAGCGCAACACTCGTACGCAACACAGTCCACTTCCACTACCGACAGCAGCGCCGTTCTAAGTAAATCTTCAGCAAATGCCGACGACTTTCGTGGTATCATTAATTTCACTCAAACAGTGAACTTCCTCGTGGAGCCAGTCTCGTTTCTTCCCCAATGATCAATGTTCCTCGTAACAAGCTTATCTGCTGGCTAGGTCAATAAACTATGATCGATGCTCGTTCATAAACTTGGCGCGCGCATCGCCTCGGTTTATAATGCCTCTAACAACATAGTAAGCGCACGCTTGTGTACAAACGATCGGCATTTTTCTGCCCAACGTCCGTCCGTTATACTTCGACTCATTATTTCCGCGCTAATTGAAATCGTGTATTGGAAAACTATCATTTGTCAAATTCACTTTTCAGAGCCTTTTAACTTTGTTAAAAGTGACGCAAAGAAACGGGTGGAATTTGATAGATATTTTTAAATCTAATAGTAAAAGTAGAAAAATCCGTAGCAAACAGAGGAGTATATTGGAAATATATGGGGAAATATATTCCCAATATATTGCAAAAAATGGGAATATATTAGGATTATATCGGGAATATATTAGGACTATATTGGTAATATATTAGGTATACATTGAGAATATATTAGGAATACATCGGTAGATATCGGGAATATATTGAGAATATATCGGGAATATATTGGAAATATATCGGGAATATATCGGAAATATATTGATAATATATCGGGAATATATTGGGAATATATCGGGAATATATTGGGAATATATCGGTTACGTAATGGGAATATATTGGGAATATATTTTTCTTTTTATTAGGGATCTTCACCGATTTCCTAAGACCATCTCAATATTATGTTAACTGGCAAGAGTATCTGGCTAAGTCCGTTTTTTCTCGCAAAAAGTACATTTCTCACTTGGCGCATTGTTCGCCGAAGGTCGTCCGGTGCAATGCTAAACTAGCGAACCAACGCAAAGAAAAGACGAATAGCCATGCTCGATAAATGCCACCCGAGTTATTCAAATAGCTGTCATCGATGTCTCATTAAGAGACCTTCGCAAAACCTTCAATTACGGGGCAGCTTCCCGTCTTTTCTTTTTGCGCACGCGTGACGACCAAATTGAGATTATGGCTCGCTTTGTGCGATCTTGAGCATTTGCGTCTCGTTACGCCGGGTCCTCGCTTGTCTTAGGGCTTTTACAAGTTGCCGAGTCATAGTGAAATAATCGACGTGCAGTCACTGTCCAGCAAGTATCTCAACCGTCACTTCTACCTTTCGCATTAATTTCTTGCATCAACAAGTGTCAATTGACGATAAGGCAGGGTTATTTATGTTCCAGCTAGAAGTTTGCAGGCAAAGTAGTGGTCCCGAGAAGAGATGATACGGAATTTCTGAGAGACCAAAGAAGAGGATTTTAAGTTTTTTATCTCCAAAATTGGTTTCAAATTGGTTCAATCTCAAAGAGTTTGAGATGAAAAAAGTGATGGAAATGATTGGGAATGTCCGTTTAATGGTTTTGGACCATTTTTGTTCTGAGTGGTCCAAAAATGGTTTTGGACCATTTTTGTTCTAAGTGGTCAAAAAATGTTTTTGGACCATTTTTGGTCGAAGTGGTCCAAAAATGATTTTGGACCAAAAATGGTTTCGGACTATTTTTGGTCTAAGTGGTCAAAAAATGGTTTTGGACACCTTTGGTCTAAGTGGTCCAAAAATCGTCTAGGACTATGTTGGCTTGAGTGTTCCAAAAATGGTTACGGTCCCTTAGACATTTTCGACCTAAATGGTCCAAAAATGGCTAAGGATACTTTTCGCACAAAATGGTACAAAAATGCTTACGGTTAATTTTTGCCTCAAATGATCCAAAAACGTTTTTGGACCATTTGAACCATTGGAAATTCAGGTCCGCAACGCCATTCTTTCATTCGAACTATTGTCTCCAGGTCGGTACTTCTCCACATTTAGAGTTTGGCAGATTAATGGGAGAAGCTTGTTTCGATGCGAAATGGGTGGAAGCAACCGGATTGAAAGAAACGTCTGAAATATCTCACGTCGGAAGAGCGAAGTTGTACGCCAGGAAAGTCAATTACTGTTGAGCGCATATGAAAACTGTTTGAGACCTACATAACTATCAGTACTCCAACGCATCGTATATCTTTACGCTACGTGGTGTAATCTGTTACATCGGCTTAGGACTACGAGCATGCACTGGCGGCCACCTGCACCTAAACCTTCACCTTCGGCTCTCCTTTTCTCCGGTTGCAGCTGGCTTTGTCTGAAGACGAGAGCAAGGTAGCCACCCTCCGACGCTTGTCCATTGTTGAATACTGGGGAACATTGACTGTCGGGAATGCGGAAAGGAACAATTCTTTCGTTTTGTTGCGATGCGTTGCGAAGACGGAAAAAGAGGATGGAAAGGAAAATCGAGTGAGGAAAAAGAGGCATAAATGTGATCACTAATTGGGACCCCGAAATGAAACATACAGAACGAAAAACGGAAGGAGAGAACAAAAAAAGAAACTGTGCATGCAAAGGGGATGCAAAAGGGATTGAAAGTAAATAAAAATGCAGATTTTTTCAGCACTTTTAATATTAAATGGAAACATTTACATTCCATAGCGATCGCAGCGCCATGAAAAAGGTCCATGGCGCCTTTTTCATTAAAATGCCAAATTTTAACGGCGTGAAAGATGGAAAACAATTCAGAGTTTTCTTTTACAAACCACTGCTCTGACTTAGGTTAACTATTGCAGGTGTTTTAACGAATAATACGAATTTTATCAGTCGATAGATGGCGTGATCGAGCATTTCAAAGATAAAAACCAGGCGTTTATGTTTCATTTATAGCGCAACAGTTGTTTCCACGTTAGCCGTCCATGAAGTGCTGCCCTCTGCGGCGTCCTTGCGAACCATCAGACTAAGAAAGAGCCGGACCGTGAATGCGAGTGCTTTGTCGCGTCGAACGTAAACATTGTGATTGGAGTGGCATAGAGCAAGATACGGGCATGCGCTCGCTCGCGTGACCCGTTAAAATGCAATTCGCGACTGCTTATTGTAATACGTGACTAAACATTCGAACGGCATCAAACCGGGGGAGAAGTGCCGCATGACAGCGTCATTTCAAGCTCAATTCACGGCGGTACAAATTTTCTCGTTTTCTCCTCCCGTGATCCGTTTCGCGCATAAACAGGCTGCGCGATAAATTAAAATACAATAATGCATGACTACGGCGAAGCCGAGGAATGTTCTTTGACATATAGACTTTTTATCGGCATAAGTCGGTTATCGCGGCGCCGAATCGGCGAGCCTAAAGAGGTGCCAATTTCGAAAACGGCACAATAGTTATTTATGATCCGAGCGATACTCAATACATGATGAGATCCGTTCTCGGCAAGACTTATTGACGAAATTGCGTTGTAAGTGAAATTGAAAAGTGTCGTCGATGCGGGAGATATTTCGTTTCGTGTTATTATCCTGTTTGGACGGGGTCGGCTGATTTATCGTGTCTTCCGACGGGGCCCGCTGGAAATCGAAAGGAGAAATCCGCTCTGGGGACAATGCAAATTCGTGGACCGTCCGAGATCGGTTTTGTTTTTCAATTGCTCCGATCGTTCAGTTGATGCAAAAGGAACGAGAGTTTTGGAGAACGAAATTGGGTCAGACGCCCAGTCGTACTTCTACCTTGATCAGTAGCAGAAGGGTCATCTGAAAATGTAAAACATCTAGGAAATACACCTTTAAAAGTCTTCTTGGCTTGGCAGCAATAGAAAGGACATATGAAGATCTAAAACGCCTAGGAAACACCTTTAATAACCTCCTTGGTCAGTCAGCAATAGGAAAGGACATCCGAAAACCTAAAACTTCTAGGAAATCCATGAAAACTTATCACACCTAGGAAATCCACCTTGGAAGGAATGCTTGGTCAGCCAGCATTCAAAAAGAACATCAGGAAACCTAAAACACCTAGAAAATACACCTTTGAAAGAATGCTTGGTCAGTCAGCAATAGAAGAGGATATCAGAAAACCTAAAACTCTTAGAAAATACATCTTTAAAAGTCTTCTTGGTCAATCAGAAAAGGACACATGGAAACCTAAAACACCTAGGAAATACACCTTCAAAAGATTGGTTGGTTAGTCGGAAGTAGAAAAGGGCATCAGAAAAGGGCATCAGAAAACCTAAAAGACTTAGAAAATAAATTGTCAAGGATTCCTTGATCAACCAGTAAAAGAAAACCTAAAGTACCTAGGAAGTCCATGTCCAAAAGCACTGCACCTGCAACCATCTTCCCAACACACCTATCAATTTTCTCCAATTAAGGAAGACCTGGTCTTTCGACTCTCTACCGGTTCCCCGAAGCGGAACCCATAATTTTTCGAATCAATTTCCCCGCGATCCATCGTATTCGTAATTTCTATCGATTTCATTTGGGAGATAATCATGGAGTCGGCTCATCTGAATGTCCATCGGCGCTTTTCGTGGCCCTAATGATACGCAACTGTCAATAATAACAGTTGCCGCGGTGTCCTTCCTGCTGTGTCCAGGAAGGATCCGTCACGAAGCCGGAATAGGCTGACTTTCCCCATACTGGCGCATCCTAGGCAAAGGTAAAAGCGTAAAACGAGTGCCGACCCCAACTAACCTACGATCTTAGTTGATAGTTAATCGCGGAGGCCCGCGTTCATATAGCAACGCTCGCCACGGAATCTCCCGGACCTCTATCGTGCAAACGAACGGTAGTCACGACTCTGATTACGAGGCTTGTAAAAGACTGGGGGTCGTGTTTGTGCTCGCGAGAAAAGGAAAGGGACGGGAACGCAAAAAGATTCGCGGGGACGCAGCCGGCGTGATAATGGTCGCAAGGCAGAAGTAAATCATAATTAGATCCAGGCTGATCCGCTGGCTGGTTTCGTGGCGCCAGAGAAAACACTTGGATGGAATTATTAAGTTACCGGTGGTTCTAAATTTAGATTAACGTTATCCTCGAAGGATTAGTTGCTGCATTAGTGGCGGTATTTTTAGCGGGAGGTGTGATTGGTTAGGTAGAACGGGACCTTATCGGGAAGCTGTAAGAAGATTATTTACTGGAGGTGATGCAAAAATTGTTTTGGTTGAAAGATGTTGGAACCACTAATATCTCCTATTTGGAAAAATTTCTTTGGAAACCTTCAAGTACATATAGAATCAAGAGGCACGGTAGTTTCTCTGGCAAAGTATAGATATATAAGATAGATAGAAACAGTTGAAGTTTGATCTGATTTGGTAGATTTCACTCTCTTGATAGTTCAAACCTTGACCTCTTCTAATTTTTTCAACTAAATTTTCAGGATACTTCTAGTTTTATTACTGGCCTAAAGTGGAAGGAGACAAATAGTGTCTACATCTTTGTTACCGAACAGCACACGAACCAGTGTGATTGCCGGTAATGAAAAGCACTTTGATTCAGATCTGCTGATGAATAAACTTTAACACGCGACCCGTCAATTTGACCGCGCGAAAGTGGTGTTTTTCGCAAAATTGGCCGGTTATTGGTCGAGCGGGAACCCTCGGCTATAAACCGGGGGATGCCCAGCTCGCGGGATTTACGACTGAAAAAAGACCGTGCGGAGACACGCGAGAAAAAGGCTGCGCGCGCCGGATATGGAGCGAGCGAGCGAGCGGCTGCAATGAGCAAATTGAAGGCGAGTCGGAGATAAATCTCGACTCGATTTCACACCGCAGACACGCCTCGATGGGATAGCTACGTTGGAAGCGCCGATGCTTCAAGTATACCGTGATTCGGGATAACTTACTACCCTTGGCTCTTCGTGATACCGCGCGCTCACGAGATGGGATGTTGTTTTTTCCTCCCGAGATCTACATTTGCGGGATTACGGGTTCGCGCCGTCTTATCCAGCCTTGAAATTATCATTTACTTTATGTTTAGTGCACAACTCGAACTATTTGGAATCACCTGCTGTGGGAAACGTAACATAGTGAAGAAGAAGTAATGTTGTTGAACCTAATCAGGGAACTAATGTAGCTGGTTTGGAAAATAGTTAGTTAATAGTAAGTTGGAAATCGCTAGGAATTTGGGATATAGGAGGATAGGTAGGTAAGAAACAAGTTAAGGAACCAGCTAGGAATCTAATTAAGAAACTAATTAGGAGTCTAACTAATAATCCAGCTAGGTAAACCTTTAGGAAACCAACTAAGATTCAGAATATAGGAAATAGGGATAAAGGAAATATTTTTGGGATATACCAAAGGTAAATCAAGCTACGAAACCAGTTGGGAATATAAGTAGGAAACAATTCAGGAAAATAGCTAGTTTCTGGATACATAGCAAACTAGTTAGGCGAGGAACTAAGAAACTATCTAGAAAACCACTTACAATAAAAAAAGCTAATTCTTTATCTAACATACAAGTTGGATAAATGTGTCTTCACTAGACGCTATAGAATCTAAACATTAGATCAATACAAGAATGAAAGCGGATGTCTACGTCTCTTCTTCCAAACATTTCCATTCCGATCTCTCCCATCCCAATCGCATCAAGCTGTTCACTTATAACAACCTGTAAAAGAGATTTCTCACTGTTCGATCATCTGGAACGGACTTATCTCTTCCATTTCGGACTAGGTGTCGCTGAGGGAATGTAAGGTCACCTAATCGCTTCGCGGGTCAAACTCGTATATACCGTTCACCCTCCATGCTCTATCTGACATTAAGTCTCCCGGTGAAAACGACAACAGCCTTACGAAATCTCTCGAGCGATTTTTCGTCAATCGCCCGGGAGTGCAAGAACCGACAATGTCACCAGGAGAGCGTTAGTGTAACGGGCGCCCTGACAGCGGTAGAAAGGAAAATTGGATCCAGAAAACGACGACTCGCTGCTCAGCCAAGGTCTTTGCTCTGGCAGCAGGAATGATAGAGTCGTGGGTGTGTTTCCTGCGGATCGCGCTCGCACCCGGGAACAATGTGACATTAGAGTAAGTGACTTAGACAAGCCTTTGTGTTGGCTCGCGAGTTCGCCTGTAACGGCACTCGCACGCCCGAGTCAACATTCGAATAATGATGTTTCGCTAAACTATCGGAATCCCGCGGGAATCCGGAAAAATAGACGTTGCCCTCGTGGGAATGGCGCGGCGCATTATGTTTCTCGTGTCGATGTTGGCTTTTATGATTGATGACTACAATGCCATTCGAAAGTCCCGGCGCTGCGGCTCTGTCACTTTTCTGTAATGTCATTTCTGCACCGTTACTTCCCGCAAACGATATGATTCACTTCGCGATGATACTGACCGAGAATTTTTCACAGGTTCGATTTTCTTGAAGAAAAATTTCGAGTTGAACAATTTGTCGAATGGTTGAGGGATTAAAGACAGATTTTAATTTTTGATCTTTGCTTTTCGCAGGTTCATGCTGTGCCCCCTAAGGTTGCGAGTTGGAGATGGAGCTAGATGGAAGGAGAGTCATAGTTCCAAATCATAATATTCGTTCAGGATTTTTATGGTTCGACTACATCAGTTGTATGCTGGATTTGAGAGTTGGGATGTTGAGTCACTGTAGGTTGATTTCATATGGAAGGTCTCTAAGGCTAGGAACAATTTTTGTGGCTCTATGTTGGACTCCTTCTAGATCTTTGCAGAATGTTTCCAAGTTATTGTCAGACAAAAATCAAATGAAAAATTGTCTTCTTCTGCAAATAGAAAAATCCAAACCAGAACTAGACAGAACAAATGATAACTATTGCTAAACAGTAATAGTTATCATTTGTTCCACTCCAACTGATCTTCCCCACCACATTTCCTTCCAGAGAACAGCACCGTTCTCTAGATCTATCCAGATGAATGAGTCTTAATTAACCCAACTCGGCATATAGAATTACTCGCCTTACTATACTATCTTGATGCGTTAACACGACTTTTTCTGGAAATCTACAACCCGATCCGCCGTTCAGCCGTCTTTTTCCGAACCTCTCCCGTCTCCTACGCCGCAGTCGCATACTTTTCCTTATGTTCGCAGCTGCCACTTTTCCCGACTTTATCGCCGTGCAAATCACCCGATGTAGATTAAACGGACACGTCTAATCAACGCCAGAGATTCGTCCGAGCGTGGCACAAATCACGGACTTTAGGTGACGCAAGTCGCTGAACAATAATCGCGCGTGACTTTTATTGAACTGTCGCCCGACGAAACGCCGGCAATTTAACGTAATGTTTATCCAAAACGGTCCCGCAGCAAATTGCATAAGAATCTAGAACACCGCGCGCCGCACGTATCGCGTTGCGTAATCATAGAAAGCACATACAGCCGAGCATGTGCTCGGCTGAAAAATGATCGCCTTCCATGAATCGGCCTATAAGCAAATTAAAGACAGGGGATACCCCGCCGGTATCGGCCGATTACGCTTCGACTGAGAAGTTTTACAGCATCTGCTGGCGTTTGGAAGTTGTGTGTCTTCTCACGTGGGAACAAGGGTATAACCGTAGTTTACGGACAATCAAATTAAAATTTGGTTAAAAGAGTAAGTAAATTATAGGAAATGAGATTTATTTTTTGTTATCATTGAAAGAGTCAACAAAACTAACGAAACTAACAAAACTAACAAAACTAACAAAACTAACGAAACTAACAAAACTAACAGAACTTCAACCTTCTTAGAGGTCAAAGTAGATAGTATTGCGCATCCGAATCCAAATTTGTCTGTAAACTACGGTTCAGCCAAAAAACACTGTTTTACTTTTTTTTGTAACTTCTTGTCTTTTAATAACATTTTTCTACATCAATGGTTTCTGATTTGATTAGTTTTTGTTTTGATTAGCTGTGATGACCCAATAATAAACTGGTAAGTGTATTTTGAAATCAACAATTCAACAATTCAGAGTTATAAACAATTAAAAACTATTGTTTTTCTATTATTCTAGACTTTTCTGACACGAATCTACAATATTTATCATTATTCTGACGAAAACAAATCTTTTACCAGCGAGTTATTGTGGTCGATAGATTGCAGGAGTGCGCCATTTAAAGATACCTGTTGATGTATTAAAGATAAATTATTACACTATTTGAATACAGCCTATAGTAATACACAAACAATAACAAATAATAAAAATATATCAAATATACTTTTAATCGCTATTATTCCAAGACATGCAATGAAATGTACAATCCGACTGCAAAATTACACTACCAACATCAAATGATTCGCAAACATTCAATTTCTAGGTTAGAAATATTACACTCGACTGTGATTCTTTCCATTTGCTCCCTCATTCTCTTTACATTTCGATCGTAAAATTACGTTATAAGTTGCGGCAACCAGATTACACTACACGCAATGTAATTTTACTAAACCTTTTTTTCCTTTTTCTTTCGCGCGAAATTCTATTTCGATGTCTTCTGCCTGGCATGCAAATGTGTGCGATATCGCCCGGGGGTCGGTGGCGAGCGCGGGGAAACGAGTTTATGTTATAAACATAATGCAACTTGTCCGGCGAGGAGAGAACCGGGAACGGCGTGAGACGCGAATAAGAATCGCGATAGCTTCCCTATAGCCGGCTATTCGGTACGGTTAAACAGTTAACCGGGCTGTTGAGTTCAAGGTTACAATGTGTGCTAACCGTCGGCGTGTAGGTGAGCGACTCTGACGAACGCACGCGGAAAGCACATCACAACACGCACGGAGACCAATGGCCCGAGATAACGAGCTTTGAAATCCTATAGGCAGCCGGCTATGCTATTATGGCGCGCGGGTATTAAATGCCCGATGAATATCGCGGGCGCCGAATAAAGTTCGCGAAAACCAGGCAACGCGAGCGCATGCGCATGTCGGCAAAGTAATTGCGCACTTTTTTGACAGTGTCCGCGCGGCGCCATTGTTTCGGGCGACAGTAAAATGGGCGATTTGTTGCATTTACGGAGTTGCGGTGGTTTGGGATTTTGAGGTGTAGGCGCGATAAAGTTAAGGGAAATGGATTTTTGGGTGGGGAAAACGTGGTTTGAATGTGATAGATCAGGAGTGGGGATGTTGTGTATACATTGGGAGAAAATTATACCGTCAAATGGGGCGGCTTTGTGCAAAGTGACATTTTTTTACAATTCTCGTACTGGCATCTACTGTATGTATAAATATTCAAGTGTAGTTCAACGAAAATTCTCTAAATGTCATATACATCGGATCCAAGTGGTTACTAGAGTTTCAAGGTAAGTATTGTTATTATTTTCAGCAATACAAACACCGTCATAGTCGAAGCATTTCAGAGTGTCAACAATACACTCGGAAATCTTCGTCTTCAGCGAGCAAGCAGCAAACGACAGCTCAAATTAAAGGTTAGTATATCATTATTTGTTCATTTATAAGTATTTTTCAAGATTTATTTGCAATAATTTATGAATAATTATTAAAAAATATTTATTAAAACAAATTTTAGTCGTGTGGGGCGACTTGTTTCTCGGCTGGTGTTTCCCGTTCGATGCTGCAGAATCAGACGAACGAGAAACACTAGCAAAAAACTCAAAATGGAAGAGGTACTGCAAATGTTCATGTTATCATAACATATGAGGGGAAATATTTGCCAAGAAAAGTTGCAGTTGACTACGTGAAGAAGAAAATTGAAGTGAACGATATGCACCCCGTTTAAAATGTTTATACGGAAATTCCACATGGAAAATTGGCCGCATGGAGATATCATATGGAGATCCCATTACAAAATTTTAAACGGGGATCTAAATCCATATTCTGTTCAAAAATAGTGTTGGCTGTCTTATCGACATATTTATTCTGATCTACTGAACGTTGAGTCGCCACTTTTTGCAAGTACCATTGTTCAGACTACACAATTTTCTCAACTGACGTCTATCCCGTCTAAGTGGCGATAGACGGCGCTATGAGCGGAAAGTAGAGCCACTTTGAAGGCTAGAGTTCGATTCCGAGTGAAATGTTTTTTAAGAGAGTAAACCTTACCAAACGTTCTACAAACGTTAAGGTAATTTTACAAATTTTTAAAAATACTGTAACGTTTGCGAAACTTTTGGGCAACCTTGAGATAACATTTCGAGAAACGTTCAGAGAACTTCGGTTCGAAAGAGGTTTTCTCTGTTATTTTGTACTTAAAACATACAAGTAAAAAGTTAAAAGTGAAAAACATGAAAAGTGAAAAATTGTCATGACAAATGCAATTGAATAGCAGTTATCTTAAAAATGCCGAAACTGTTGTATTTGTTATTTTCTATTCTTTTTTTCTATTCGGATCGCCGCGAGAATCTATCTATCGCGCGAAACGACTTCATCTTGCTGCAAGTCGAATGTATCCACGAATCATACGAAATCTCCGCCGTCGCCGCGCGACCGTTATATCGTTAATTCCGAGGAGAAACGCGTCTTTTTCTTCGTTCTTTTGTTAATTACGCTTAACATTAAATTTACTGTTGCTCCTTCGTAATCATTAACTTTGGAAAATCGATGGTAATTGCAAATCTTTTCCGGGAAATGTTTACTTGGGATGCAAACTCATTATCCGGTTCGGCACGAAATTCGATTTTAGAATGTCTGAAACTTAACAAATGGTTATTCATTTTGCGTTTTTCACTTTTTGGCGAACTATTTATGAACATGGAAAGTCGCATGTTTAAAAATTAAAAAAACACATAGAAAAAACAAAGTTTAAACAAACAATTGTTTGTACAATTTTGGAAGTTTTTGGAAATATTTTTGAAAAATAATTTTAATGAAGACATTTTTTAATCCTGAAAAATAATTTTCTTTTGATTTTGATATTTTAAACACGAAAATTATACCGCAAAATTCGTATTTAAAAATTTTTTTAAACGAGTCATTTTTTAAGATATTTGAAAATCTCATATTCACGAATTAGGACATTGCTTAAATCAGTTTGCCGATACAATTCGGCGCCTAACTTCCTCGTTAGCTGAACGATTTTCAAAGAAATATTTCAGCAACACGTCGGTTGATCGCGTTGCGCATTGTACGGTCGGCGATAGCGATCGCAATCGCATCGGAATCTATTTCTCAGTCGCTTAGGCGCGATACTTTGAATTAATTTGTGTTTTGCTTATAAGCGACTTTCTCCGCGTTAACTAACGATTCCATTGTAACATCGATAAGACTCAATCACCAGCCGTAATAGTTGTACAATAGTCATTAGCACATTATTATGCAATAAATTATCAAAGAAAACGGCACAATGCGCTATCGCGCTCCATCGCACATTTTATTACGCTTTCCCGGTGGCATTTGTCACTCCTTTTTAATTCGCTGATTTATTGAAAGTTTTCAATTTTCATTAAAAATGTCTTATGAAATAAAAATTAAAAATAAAAATTTTGACAAAAAATAAATAAGATTAAAAAAAAGGAGTTTTGAAAATGGTAAATTCAACAGTAATCTCCTTAAAAATTAAATTACAATAACAAATAAAAAAAATAATTACAATAAAATAAATAAAATAAATTAAATTAAATTAAATTAAATAAATATAAAAGAAATTATTAAAAAAAGCATACTTGGTCAGAATCGCTGAAGGAAATTCAATTATATGCAAGATTTAAAATGTTTTAAGTAATTCTGTTATAATTTTAACTAAAAAAGGCCAAAAATAATTTTGTAAATTCGTTTTAAGTAAATGTAAAACATTTAAGTAACAATGATTTAAAATGCATCTCAAAACATTTCATTTTAAACTACAATTACGCCAAAAAACGACGAAACAAAAATCCCCCATACCGGTTCGGAATTGCTGAAAAAAATGAAAATTCCAAAAGTGACCTGCGCTCAACTCTCGGGACTTTTTGCGTGGATTTTTGCGACGCCAAATTACGTGTCATAATATATTGTGCGAGGAAAAATAAAAAGGCGTGAAAATCGCACGAGATCAACTGTAAAACTTCGTCAGTCGATTTTTATCGTTCGTCCTTTTGCCCTGTAACGCAATACTCGGCACTTTGTCGAGTATCGCGCATTTTTCGCGAACCCTGCGAGGATAATCGAGATGAGAAGTTGTAGGAAAGTAAAATTCTTCGGCGCGCAGCAAAAGCATGACGAGGATTAATAAAGTGTCTAAGTTACAACCGGCTCGAAAGCTTTTAACTGTCTTAATGTAAGTGCTTCTTGCAGGATCGGCTTCTTTCATACTCCAGTTACGCTGTTTATTTTGCGCGCAATACCATATGGGAAATATGCCTCGCCCGGCACTAATCACCGTCGCTTCGAAAACACGAACAAACATGCGGAAATGCAGGAGGTCGTTCCCGAAAGACATGAAAATGTTATTGGAAGTCGCTAGGGTCATTACACTTTTCGAATTTATCTGCGATTCGAATAAGGAGGTTCTGTTTCATTAATATCGCGGATTTATTTCAGATTAGGCGGACTTTGCAGTGGATATTGGTGGAGTGAGTTCAGGAAGATTAGCTGGTTGTAGGAGTCAAATTGGCGAGTCAATTTTGCAACTAAAATGTTGCAAAAATTGAATTTAATGATTAAAACTGAAAGAAATTGGCATTGATTCATATTTATATACAAAAGAATTGATTTTGTAACTTATCGAAACATTTTATGGAATATATTTGTAGTAAAAATCTGACCAACGTGGTACTAATATATTTGAAGTTACAGTAAGAAACTGACCAACGTAGTAATATATTTGAAGTTGCAGTAAGAAACTGACCAACGTAGTACTTTTTCTGAAACACTGTGATTGGTTAAATTACAAAATTAGAACTAAATCTTTCTTTGGCTAATTTTATTTGAAATTGAAAATTTGATTCGAAAATAGTTCAATTCAGTATATTTTTTAAAACATATTTATCTATGTTTCAATTACAGTTAGTTAGGCTTAGGTTTTATATGGGTCATGCATATATATTAAAGACATCCCACATAAGTTAGGAAGATTGGGTGTCTGAGGTGTAAATTTGCAAATGTCACTTAGGGTAATGAAGTGATTTTTAGGCATTCGTATTTGTGTGATGAAAAGTTGTGGAATTAGGACGGTTTTAGCTGAAAGGAGGTAAAAGGTCAGAGCTCATTTGGAGGAGTTTTAGGAGTTGACTTCTAAAGTTCATTTGCGAAACTCGTCTCTGCATTTTAGAGGTGAAATTAAGTAGCGAAGTTCATACGTGAAATGTTTTATTGGTAATTGCGTGTACAATTTTAAGGAATTATAGTATTTTTATCATGTTTATCTTATTATGCAAGAATATCTGCAATAGAGAAAATGTATAATGCCAATATATAAAGACATTGTACAACAAAACAATATTGATCTAAAAAATATGAAGTTTTTCAAAGTTCGAAGTTCGAAGAAGAATATATCTGATTCTTCTATTTTTTCCTATTTCCACATGTCTGCAGGGTTGCCAATATCTGTTTTTTTATTATCGATATATAAAATCCCTCACACCGATATATCGCGAACTTTCCGCCTTTCCCTCTTCAATCAGTCTTGCGCAACAGGTAACCCTAGCTTGAGAAATTAATCACGCGGCTTAATAGTTAATTATGCTCAATTGAAGACAACGCGCCGATCGGAAAACGACGAAAGAAAGGCGCCGCGCGATCGAGCCATTATCGATTTATAATGCGATCGATCGGCGGCCGATAGAAAAGCGCCGCTTAGGGCCGATAATTCATGAGCGCCGCGTCCTAATGGACTTTCACTCTCGCGGCGATATCATTCCGCTAATTATTCGATGACGTAGATAAGGCCCCTCCGCATTGTTCGAAAATGGAACACTTTTTCCTTTCCTTGGGCGTACGAATTTCCATTGTCGTCGCGCGAATAAAAGCGAATAAAAGTGGCGTGCAATTACGACTGTGCCGCCGGCGTCCGCGTAATTAAATTAATTATGATTGAACAATGCGCGCGCTTTCTTCCGTTGATGAAAGTTAGGTTAGGTAACGCGAAATTATTGGTATCGGCACGCGACGCCGGGACCCCACAGAGCGCGACGCGCCAGAGGTCAAGATGCGCGGTGTCGCGTTTCGGGACAAGCTACCGAGGAGTAGTGGGGGGACAGGATATATAAGCGCAGGATCGACGGGAAAAATTCGGAATATAGGATTTCAAGTTAAGAGTAGTTAAGGGAATGAAAGGGAGTCCGTTTGCGCATTGTGCGAGGGGAGTCTTGGGAAGAAAGAGGTTAAGTTGATAAGGACAAATTGTCTGAGATGAAGATAGATTGGAGTGTTTCTCGTTTCGAGGAACTCGAAACGAGAAATATTTTGTAGTAAGAACATTTTTTACGAAACATGTTTATTTAACTTTTTTATTAACGGGGTACATACACCTAGAATGACAAAAATGTAACAATGTTTTTCGCATGAAAAAATAAACTGACAAACTGTTACGTTATTCGATAGAGCATAAAGTTTTAGTTCCTGGAGTGTTCCTTGGAGTGTTTCTCGAAACGAGAAACACTCCAATCCCACTTCTAAAAAATCCATCTAAAATTTTATCGTATGCTCTATCGAATAAAGTAACAGTTTGTCAATTACTTATTTCATGTTGCGAAAAAAATTGTTAAATTTTTTGTCATTCTATGTTTATGTACTCCCTTAAGGAAAAAGTTAAATAAAAAGTTAAAAAAGTTTTGTAAAAAATGTTATTATAAACTTGCATTTGACAAATCTTTACAAATCTTAACCATTTGTGTTGTAATTTACAATTAGTTTACAACTAGGTAATATTCAATATACGAATAAATTAAAGGATGTAGAATGAGTTTACTTGGGATGGTAAAATGTTCCAGATTCTAAAAAAATATAAATGCAATATTTTAATCAATTAATTTTATTCTACTGAAAATTAAGTTAAGTAAAAAATTTAATATTTTCACTGTTATTTATTATTTATTATTAATTTATTAAATTAATAATAAATTATATACATGAAATCCAATACATTGCTAATAGTGAAATGTTACATTTATTAATCAAATCATTTTTTGTGTTGATTATAACTACTTCCTTAATAGACGATATAATTTATGATTAACTGTCAGAGGACGGGAAGCCAGTATAATGGTTTTAAACAAAAAAGTATGCTATCAAAGAAAAATAATGAACATTACATCTGTGGCGGAAAAGAAAAACCAATTAACTGACTTTTTTGCGAAATTGTTTTAGCCGTAATATTGATTCTTGACACATATTTTTATTTTATTGAGGAAATCGGGTGTTTCTGTACATATTTGTCAAGTAATAGTGTGAATTAAAAAAGTTACCTAAAAATTAATGTATCAAAGGGTAACTTTAATAATTTATATCTCATCTAGCAACACAGTTTCGTTAATATTTGGGAAAATAAAATTAATTATATTAATCTGCCAATTTTCATTAATTTCCTAATTCTTATCGTGACAGTAGAACTTTAAGGAGGTTTTGACATGATTTGCTTTGTGATCGTGTAAATGAAAAGTGCAATTTATTTAGTATAATTCCGCTCATAAAAATCTCGAGAAAAATATTTGTAAACTTATTTAAACCTCTTATTTAAACAAAGCATAAAATGGTTTAACTATATTCTACTTTTTGGACAAAAAATTTTTCTGGCTGTTGATTATTCCGCTCGGTTTGTTGGCTCATTAAATTTTCGAGCGTGCATCTGAGGTATGAAGATTACGAAGGATTCCCGAAAGAAAAATGCCCACCTGTGCTGGCGCGAAGCCAAAAAATGCGCCCTTCACTTTCGCTAAACGTATCTGTCGCGCATTGTTAAGCTCACAATCAAATCGACCAATTCGCCGTAAGACCTAATTTGAGGGTTTTCTGCACCTCAAATTGGGTCTTACGGCATCATCACACATATTTTCCAAAATATACGTGATGAATTTAAAAAATATATTTTGGCAACAAAAGTTACACATTTGCACCTACATTTTGTGAATATATTTTTTCCGTTCGGGAAAAGGAGTAGACCCTTAAATTTCGCGCGCCTAACGGTCGAACCGGGGTGACGAACTCGTAGCCCATTGGTGAGGCAATTTGAAGAACTCCGAACGGACGTAGTGTTGCCGTTCTAGTCGTTATTTACAGCATCCGCTGCATCTCGGAGAATTCCTGCGATTTTTCCCGTCGGCCTTTTTCGTTGCGTTTAACGTCTGGAAACGCGACACTCGCGAATCCTTCAGACATGACGAATTTGCGGGATCGTTGACCCGGCGAAAATGCTCGCATGAATAATTCCGCGTGACTACTCCGAAACGTGCTCCCGAATAATTTGTCTTTCGATGGCTTCCTCTTAAAACACACGCACAAAGTTATGCGCGTGCGAAATGCCGTTTAATCGTTCGGCCGGAGACTGTTTTGGTCTTTTTGTCTCGGATTTTTATTAGCGAACTTGAGACATTCTGTCTGAAAATTAGATCTAAATGTAGATCCTCTTAAACATTTTTAAATCACCGATACAAAAATCTTATTTTTCTAGAACAAAAACGTGTTTAAATAAAATGTTCTGGAATAGGTTTTTTATTTTTAATTTCTTTAACAATTTAATTTTTTAAAAATAATTTTCAATAATTTTTGCAATATTTATTTCTACTTTGGTACCCAAACGTCCATTTCCTTGACAACATTGAATAATTCTAGAAACTGCGCCGAACATTGCAAAATCAAGAAATATATCTCCTGTCAAGTTTCGAATCAGCTACGCGGATTAAAAAAATCTTTGGGGCGCCTGTCCGGTGTAATGAACCCCACCCGCCCCCTATTAATATTATTTCCAAGCTATGTTATCTATCACACACCCATGCAACTTTTCTGCAAAGTAGCGACGTAACACGTGCAAATATGCCTGGGACGCCTAGTGGTCAGGTAGATAAAGATAGTGCGAGCTATTATTAGTGGTATATCGTAGCAGGAAGCGTTAGGGCCCGTCCCCCGTCGAACTTTTTGCGGCTTATCCGCAGACTTTTTCTTTTCGTATTTAAAATAAAAAAATTTTCAAATCGTTTCACTCTATCAGTAAGATTTTAAGGTGTTTTCCCCTTTGGAGAGTTTGAAAAAAATATCATTTTAAATTGCATCTTTTGTGGCCTTACAAGCCAAGGAATATGTGGTCAAAATTATGTTGCCATCGTAAAATGGCAACATAATTTTTATGTCATGTAAATGCCTTTATTATATTAATTTTGAATAAACATTCACATTTTAAACAAAATTTAACATTTATTAATATTTTGTCCTCCATTTTGGATCCGCCATTTTGAATTCATTATTTGATTTCAGTTTTGCACAGAAAATAATTACATTACAGAAACAGATGCATGATAGGTTTGCAATCTTGTAAAGTTCCAACCTTTCGCATAACGGTTACTTGTTTTTCAAGGAAAGCTTTCATAATTAATAACCGCGATCGCATTTCGTTTGAACTTTCAGCGAAGAGTTAATGTACGAATGCATAAATTGATTCAAGATCTGCAACGTCTATCACGAAGACGTATATAATATCGTTCCACTGTCAGCCAGAAAGATACATTTCTCTTGGAGATCGTGGTGTTATCCCTATCCCTGGATCTATGAGGTCGAAGTCCTTTTCTCTTTCCCTATATAAGTTCATTCCATGAACACTTTTACGTAATCTGCGCGACGTTTTTCTTCCCCGCTTCACAATCAATTAAACATCCTTTAATTAATTCGACGCAATAAATTATTTAACGAATCACCCGGTTAATTAGCTAATCGTTTATTTTGCTCACACGGTTATTTACGCGCGCCATTCGCCGCATAATTTATCGGCTCATTTGAATTTCGCGCCTTACTGTGTTTCCGTTACGTATTATTAACAGTCCGTGTTAAGTCAGTTACCAATTTACTGGAAGACTGCCGGAAAGTCGCAGCAAAACACTCAGTTTATTAACTCATTTGAATTTCGCGCCTTTTTCCTTCCCCCACTCCTACGCCAAGCTTAATTTTCTGCATCCAATTCATTCTCTCTCCCGCTTAAATTTTAATTAACTAGGTTCGTCGGAAGATTGTTACGCAACTCTTCGTCTTCGTTTACCTGCAAAAAGAAGATTTTCAGCGTTAAAGAATTTTGTTATTTAAGGCCTCGCGATATGACGCGGGGAATGTGTAAAACTGTCGGCGCCAGGTGACGGGAAAAAGCGATTTTGCAGGGGAAACCTTCCTGAATGCTAATGCGTTTGTCAGTGTCGGAACAAGGAATTCCCCTTGGGGACAATCTCGTCACGTCGGTTGGCGTTGAATCACACAGATAAGCGACGGAAGCCCCTGGAAGAGGTTAGTCCGTGGAATGACCCGTTGCACGATTACGCGAGGCGAGTAAAAATCGGTACCGGTTTGCAGGTACGCGAACCGGCAACATAAATAGATCAGCGTTGCCGCGCAAAAATGCGCGGGAACAATTTTTCTCACGCTCGGCGCAAGCGCGACTTGGTCGCGCCAGATGGCGCCTCACTCGATTTACGAATGCGACCATAAAAGCGAGCGCGACGGATTCGCTAATCAGACGCGAATTGCGCCGTAAAATTTCGCCGACGATAACCGCGCAATCGCCATTGTGATTAAGTCGAATCAATTTTACGGCGCAAGAACGCGGGGATCGTTTGCCGCAAAAATCGGCATTATGCTAAATCAACGGCGAAATGGCTTTACGGCCGGGAATCTCGTTCCTAACTGTTCGTTGTCGGCGAAACCGACTTTTTCACCGAGCTGCCGACCCTGCATTTCAATTACCGTGGGGCTACCGGCAATTAGCGCGCGCGCTCCCGCGAGCGCTCACCTCACGACTTCGGCTGAGCCGCTTTCGGCCGGGTCTTGTTCGATTGCGACGATTTTTTGACAACGGCGAAATACCCGAGTGAGAGAATTCGCCGTTGCAATTTGACTGCGATCGGCAATGTTTAGCGAATGTACCTGCTCGGTCGGTAAGGAAGGATTCGGCCGATTGCGTGGGTTCGAGCGGAAAAATAAACCACCTCTATTGAAACCAATGCTGAATCACCTGTAGGATTACTGATTCAGTTTCATGTGTACAAGCCTTATGAACAATATTCAATTCAAGATTGTATCGGCATTAGTTTAAGACTGCGTCACTATGGAAACCTTACTACTGGAGCATTTGTGAAAATGCCGGTGCAACCCTGGATCAAGACTAGATCAGTAATTTTTTTTCCCAATGTAGGCGTCATTAGCATATGCAGATGTCGCGTCAATTAACGCGCGCTCGGTCGGTAACTCGGCAAGCGCTCACCTCGCGACTTTGAATGCAAAGTGTCGCGACGTTTTTCGCGTGAACGCGATAATTTTTGCGCCGCGCGGCAGCAGCCGAGTGAGAGAATCGGCAGGTGCGGCACATTTGAATATGCAGATGCCGTATCAATTAAGGCGCCCGGTCGGTAATGTAGGAAATGTCGAGTTTCAATCAGCGGGCACTTTTTGTCGTTGCGGCGCGCGCATCGAGATAAAAGCGCGCGATTTCGATTTCAGAAAAGCATCGGCGCAAGGTCGTCCGGACGACGGGTCGGCCCACGCGCGCCTGCAATTACGCCTCGCACGATTAAGCGCGTATTCAATCAATGGCACCGAGTCGTATCCGACACGGAATCACGTAACGAGGTGCCGCGATTTTATTGACAGCTGCGAATTTAATTGATCGTCTTCGACCGGTGCTGATTATTTGAAGATTCGCCTCCTCGTGGCTTTATCGCGAATTAACATTTTCGCGCGTTTTTCCAGGTCGACTTATACCAACTGGTTGATTCGGTGAGGAAAAATGGCGGAGATGTAACTATCGATTTTTAATGATCAATTAGAGAAAAATAAAAATTTCTTTTATAGTTGAAATTAGTTTTGTTGTTTTCCTTTATCCCCACCATTTTTATATAGTTTCTTAAGGAGGTTCCATTTTTTTATATTTTATATTTTTAATTTTCTACACGTTTAAAGGACATTAACAATTTTGTACAATGTGGAATCGTCGATAAAATTTGTCTGGATAATTTCTTTTTGATTTTTAACTTCTTGATTTTTCTGAACCTTCCTTAAAATATGTTACGTTTGCATGTAATCCTAGGAGTCCCAACATTGTTAACATCGCCAAATTTTTGCAGGAGGAAATTCCCGCGGGAGCCTTGTAATTTTTTGGTCGCTTTGCGATCGCCGTCGTGAGATATTCCTCCGTTGTCTTCCATTTTTGGAAAGCCCCGGGTGAACGGATGGCGCTTGTAGTCCGCCTTTACAAGACAGTATACAATTAGCCGTTGCCTTTTGCAACGGTGTAACGCTTAGCGTCTACAATGCACTTGTTGTACGGACGTCTGTAAGACCGAGAGGAACTTTGGAAGCTGAATGGCTGTAAGCTGAGATCGCTATTCATTCTCATCTCGGGAGACTGCTGGAATTCGCATACTCGATGGGTTCCTGTAAATCGACCAAAAAGGGCCCTTGTATATTACCACGTCAGAAGCCATTCATTAGCCAAGTGGCAGGCACTTCAAAAATGAAAACGAGAAAAACGTTTCAGCCGCGCGTCGTGAAATTAATTATGAACTTTATATCATCATTTTTTCGGCGTGCTTTATTTCTAGATTTACTTTACATGGGATTTGTTTAGGGAGAACGGGGAAGAGGGAGTTGTGAAATTTTTCAATTCACATTTTTTTTCTCGTTATAATGTGGATTCTTCTTTCTGCAATAATGAGATTTGTGAAGAAATGAAAAATTTTCTATGTTTTCAAAACTTTTCAAAATTGATCATTTTTCAAAAGTTTCATGAATTGTCCAAGTTGTAAAATAATTTTCAAAGTTGTCCAAAATTGTAAAAAAATTATCAAAGTTATCCAAAATTGGTCAAAATTAAAAAAACCTTCTAAGTAGTCCAAAATTTCCTAAATTGTGAAAAAAAATTTCTAAGATGTCCAAACTTGTCCAAAATTGTAATTGTAAAAAAATGTTTAAATTTGTCTAGAATTGTCCAAAATTGTAAAACATTTTTTTAAGTTGTCCAAAATTGCCCAAAATTCTTAAAACAAAATTTCAAATATGTCAAAAATTTTCCAAAATAGTAAAAAATGTTTCGAAGTTGTCCAAAATTATCCAAGTTTTGGACAACTTTAAATCTATTTCAAAGAATATTGTACTTCCACTTTTCCCATGAAGGTAATGCAGACTTTCCCATGATATTGTTACAGCGCAGCCACCGTGGATGTTGCGCTCCTATTTGCCCCAACAAGAGTGTAGGAGTACAAGAGCGGTTCATAAAGAAACCGTGCAACGGCTCTTGTCGCTCGAACCTGAGACGTTATTAGCCGATTTTTGCCGGACAAATGACGTTGACAATATTGCGCGCGAGAACAAAGAGCCGGAATTTATGGCGAACGGGTTCAGTTGCTGGAAGTGAGGAACTGATAATGGACGTGACATTTAGGAGCGCGAGTTTATGGTCTCGGTGGCCGGCGCGGGGGAGGAAGATAAATTCACGGCGAAGGATAGGGAGATGGATGGAATAGCTCAGCAAATTGTGGGAATGATTAAGTGGATCGACATTCAAAGTTCCCATTCCCTATCAGAGAAGGATACAAATTAGCAAACTCTAATTTTCAATTTCTAATGCATTTCTAAAACTTTTCTAACAAAATTGCTTATTGATTCGTTGTCGGATGAAAGTAAAGTTTCAGTTACGAAGCACCGATTGCAGATCTTATGTCAGATAGACCAGATTCAATATTAGATCTCCCGATAGATCTAATTTAGAAGGTTTATGAAGTAAGGTTCATATGTTCCGACCTATCATTAGATCGAACATAAACACATAGGTAACTTTGCAGAATTTCTATTACAATTTTTTTTCTAATTAGATCTGATAATTAGAAATGAGGTCCTCCTTCTTTGGACCTATCAAAAAATAAAAAAATTTTTCAGATTTGTCCAAAATATAAACAAAAATTCAAAATTTTCAAAACTCTTGCTCTAATCAATGTCTTCAATTTTTCCATTTTTTTACTTGGTCTTTTCTTTTTTTCGAGAAATCCTCTTACCGTAAGAGGAACTCAACTACATTCGTCACAAAGGGCTATTGTTCTGATCATGAATGAGTTTCGTCACTCGATTGGCCAATCCACCATTTCAGTCGATGCCTACAATTTCCCAATTAGCGAAGCCCAACAAAGAACCTCGAAGTTCGCCACAATGAAGTGCCCGGCTGTCTAATTAGCCTAAGCTGGACAACCCAGCTCCCGCGCATTCTCCGCTGAAATTCCAGGCCCAGCCCAATAGAGTTCGCATTGTTTTAATTAACCAAACCGCGATATCAATTGCGATTACGTTGTGATTACGGTGCGCCATTTCAGCGGTTTTCCCAACTGTATTTACATCGGAGAGAAGGATTACATTAGAGTTTGTTGCTTCGATTTGCCTTTTTTTCGACCGGTCAGGGCTTGTCCACGATCAACTCTTGGAATTTCTTCTCGTGTCGGAGAGCGTCGTAAAGGATGACGTAGTTGTTGCGCAGCTCGATGATTTGGTGCCACAGTTTCTGATACTCCATGTCGTCGTTCATTTTGAGGCCCAATTCCGCTGCCTAAGGGGAAATCAGGAATAGTAGACTCATAAAAATATTGGAACTTACCCTAATAGACATGAAACGTGGAATCCACGTGGAATATAGGTGGATGAATATTCGAACGAGGATTCAACGTAGA
>JABFPB010000969.1:0-29450 GCA_022817645.1 Ceratoteleas bidentatus | reverse complement strand
AATGGAATTCGTTTTTACTATAGTAAAAATTTCATAAATTTGTTTACTCCATGTAAACCTAATGCGTTATTATTTTTCGCGCGCCCACTCCCGGGTTAAATGTGTTCTAATTCCAGATAATAATCCAAAAATTTCAAATTGTTAACCTTTTTTTATTAATTCTATCTTTTACAATATGATAATTTAATTTAATAATTAAACTGACAATTAATTGTGTTTTAATATAAAGTTAATGATACAATTACAATCATTTTTAATAACAAGTAAAGTGCAGTAATTTCTATGAGATGTGGGAATCACATAATATAAATTTGACTGTTGCTTTGACAAGTTTTATAATTATTTTATAACTAATTAGTAAATGAACAACATTTTTATAATTTGTATTTATAATTCAAATGAAAAATATCTCCAAAAGTACATTTTATTCGCAATGTTCAATATTGCAATTAACAGACTCTTTCCCTGACAACAATTAATTTTCCCACAAAAATGTTTCTTATTTACAATTTGGGTCACAAATCTCAATGTATACAAATAATACAATTTCACTTCCCCTTCTTATCTTTACACCATTTTTTTCACTTAGATTTCATTAGCTTATGTCACATTTATGAGTTCCTTTCAATGAACTCAAAGGTCAAAACAAATTCCTCTCAAAAATAATCCGAAATTGCTTTCATCAATTCAAATGTAAAACATCCCTTCAATGAACATTTAAGTCAAAACTGAAAAATATTGAATAAAAAACGGATTCGCCGCACCGAAATTATGTAACAAGTATCAGATACTTACTTCTCCGGGAACGCCGCCTTCATCGTGACCGGATCTGCGGATCGCAGATGTCGTAAACCTTCGGATCGCCTGGCGCGCAAACATTCTGATTTGCAATATTTTTAAATAAAATTCGTGTGCAACTCCGCCAAGAACAACTAGCAGAAATCAATATGGCGCAGCACTTTGCGAAACGCACAGTAGAAGAGGAAAGACCGGGGGTGAACCCACTTTCGACGTTCGCAGCGACATCTGTTGGGAGCGAACATACTCCGTCGGTAACCGAAAAAAGGCGGATTTATTCAACGGATTCTTGAATATTTCATTCCTTTAACTCAAAACTTTACATAACTTCAGTGGTGTGCAGTGGTAAAACAATGGAAACAATTAGAAAAATCAATTTTGATTTTCATTACAATTTTGAAAGTCGGTTTTCAATGATAACTTTGTATCGATTATCGATTAAGAGGCATCCAATGAGAGTCCAGTGAACAATTCAAACGGTTACGTTGCTAACTTCAGGAGTGTGTAATAACTGTGGTTTGTGTTTTTGAAGTAAACAAACGTTGTTTCGCAGAAAATTGATCTTGTTTCTGTAATTTTTGCGTGATTCGCAGTGATGTCGGAAGAAACGGTTTTTACAAACAACGACAGTGTCATGCGGGAGTCTAAAGGGGACGAGGGTTCATTGGAAATTGGGATTTTAGAGAAAAAGATAAGGGAATTAACGAAGGAAAATGACGAGTACAAACAAGAAAATTATCATCTTCGCCGGAAATTGGAAATGGAGCAAAAGTTGAACAGGGAGATCACGGAGGATAATGAAGTATCTTTGAAACAATTGGAAAGTAGATTGCAGAGAGAAATTAAAGAGATAACTGAAAAGTAAGTTTCATTCTGATTCTTGGTTTGATTATTGAAACATTTACGTTGCTTTGAGAATATTTAGTATTTTCATTGATGACATTTATAGTTGGCCAAAGAGAAGACTTTTTAACTATTTGTTAAAGAGTTTACAAATGATCTAAAAATAGTCTAAAAGTATCTCTAGGCGACATATTTTTAAAAGGTGTACATATATATATTTATATGAACGTTGATCAGATAGTAACATAAGTTATATTTGCCATTATTTTTTGCTAGTATTATTCTTTTTTATTAATTTTTTAATATTGAAAAGAAGTTAAATGGTAACAAATATTTCTACTTATTGTAAATTCAGTATAGTATAACGCTGAACTGTATTTGTTGAGAAATTCACTTTGTTGCTCGCATAATGAACTTATCTTGCAAATGAAATGGTCGGAATCGCTCTAACTTTGCAGATGAAATGTAAATTAACACATCTGGATACCAATTTGTTGATTAATTAAGCTTAGCAAACTGAAAATTCTATTAATGTTTTATTTATGCAAATAAAGTTATTGTACTGTACTTATATTTAACCAAATATTTACTAATTTTAGATATTCTGCAGACAGAGAGAAAAATTCAACTTATATTCAAGAGTTAGAATTAACTTTGTCAGATAAGCAGAAAGAAATTAATAGTCTAAATGAATATATTGAACATATGAAAACTGAGATGATGAACAATGACAATAAAAACAGTACTATACCTATGGAACTATGTGACAACGAAAAAATCTTTTTCTTAGAACAAGAAATCAGAGTATTATCATTGCGTGCAGAATTTGAAGCAGAGAAAAATGAGAAACTGAATGAGAATTTAGCTGCAATGACCGCTGATATGAAACATTTAATGGAAATGCTGAACGTAATTATTTTAAAACGTTATTTAGCATGATTCGTCCATGGAAAAACTAATTGAATTTTTTATTGAATAAAGTGATAAAATTAATTTCTAGGTATCGAAAGAGAATGCTGCAGAAAAAAGTGAATTGTTAGAAACTGTACGAGAAGAATTGATATTGTGTCAATCTGAGTTGAATGCTTTAAAAAGTGTGCCTGATACTAATTCCAGTAAAGGTATAATACATTCACTTATTACACATCATTAAATTATAAAGTTTTTGGACAATAACAGTGAAGATAGAAATGATAAAATAAAATTAATGAAATATTATTTATATAATTTAATTGTACATTCAATTATAATTATATATTATTTATTACAATTAAATTATATAATTAGATAGCTAATATAATGGAAGAACGAATCAGAATTGCTGATTAAACACATGATGGTTTTTTAAGTTTAATTTAACCAGATAATTTGAAATAAACTATAATTATAAATATATTAAAATATACAAAAATTCATTTCTTTAATAAAATATCTAATTTGCTAAAAGTAAAAGTAAAGCTAATTATGGTACTTTATATTAGGTAATTCAGTTTTTGCTGAATTGGAAGACAGTCGAAATAAAGTCGTAAAGCAAATGAATGTTTTGAAAAGCAGTTATCAGGAAATGAAACAGAACTATAAAGTTTTGGAATATGAAAACATACGATTGAAATCTGAAAAAGCGAAACTGCTAAATGAATGGTGTGAAGAATCGTGTGCAATTTTGGGCCAGCACAAGACAATAGAAAGCACATACAATGATACAATACTCAAATTACAATCAAATCTGGAAAGTGAACGTACAAAATACAATGCGTTGATGAGTCAGCAATTACAAAATGCCAATATTTCGTAAGCAACTTTATTTAATGCAACGGTTATCCTACCTAATTATTATTACAAAAATACATTTTTCGGTGAAACTCAATGCTTCAGGTTTCTTCAAATACAATTAGCGGAACGGAAAAAGGAAATCGATAAATTGCAGTCGCAAATAGAATGTGATTATTATCAAAAGTTTGTACAGCAGCAGCAGGTGGATAAATTGCTGAAAGAAATTCGATTTTGGAAGTATAAAACATTGTCGAATACAGTAAGTTGATAACGTTGTTGCAGAAGTTTTTTTTTAACTATTAACATAAATCTAATAAACAATTTTTCCAAATTAGGAATCGCGGGATATTGATACATCGAGAATCACTGATTTTAAATCTGAGTTGGCTGATGATGAAATGGGAGGAGAGAATAAACAAGTAATAAAGAAAGCTCGAGTAGAATCTGACGATGATGGTGTTAAGTCATCCGCATTATTCGAGAAAAAAAATGTTCCATGTAAGTCAGTAAAATTCGCAGAATGCGATGAAATTTCAGATAAAGAAAATGCAACGGTGATAGTTAATGAAAGTATTTCAACTTCACACGAGAATGTTCCGAATGAGCAAAATAAGGTTTCCGTTCAATGCACTGAAAAAACAAGTGGGATCAAGACTGAAGTTATTAAACCCAAATCAGAAACCCAAACTAAATATCAAACACTGTACATACCCAGTGTAAATAAGTAATAACGATAATAACTTTTATAAATAATGATAAATGTATTAAGTGGAACTTTTTAATCCAAGTAGTAGAATTTATTATATTTTATTAGATATTAGATGAGGGTTTATTAGACAATGAAATAATTTGTTAAAAATACAATGAATTATTCAATTATGCAATTAAATTATTGTGGATGTACGTACTTATATTTAATTTTACTAACTTCTCCCAGTAACTTTATTGTATTTTGCGGTTTAGTCGAATTTATCGCAGAATACTGGAAAATAATTCATAACGAATAAAAGTGTTGCATGCGTTACTGCCATAAATTTTGCAGAGAGCTCTGGCCAACATTTGCAGCTACTTTATGATCACACACCCACGTTTTTCTAAATGTAATTTCATCAGTTTCACCAAAAGTTGTACTTTTGCAATCAAATAAAATAACCGCTGTAAGGTATTTGTACATTCTTAGATGTGCTTTTGCGCCATCTTCTTACTGCGTTTCTTAACCATTTCTTGTACCCGTTTTGTCAGGGAATATGCGATTTTATCCTACAGTCGTGGAATCGATATGGATTTAAGGTAAAGATATATGGAATCTATGTCGAACGATGGGGGATATTTCCTCTTAGGCTTCGTCGAATCCACGTGGATATACAATGTCGATTCCACGTATATCTGAATGGGATTCTACACGTGGGATAAAAAAATCAACTTTCCTGTCGAGATCCCTTAAAAATGAATACTACATCGAGACTTATGTATTACACTTTTATATGTAAACAGCTTTCATTTCTGGAGATAAAAATGGAATTATTGTCATGAAATTTTATTGGGCTTCCAAATTTTATAGCAGAATTATGAATCGAAGGCTCAATTTAAGAAACAGAATTAAAAAAATCAGAATGTTATGGGAAAAGAGAAATATTTTGTAAAAAATGTAAAAATAAACTTCTAAATAGCACTTAAAGAAAATACTACTATCCGAAAGAATTAACTTAAACGCCCAATTTTCAAATTAATAGTTAAAAAAATCACAGAATTTTACACAACCGATTTACAGTGTATTTACTATGACTTGTATCCCAACAAAAAATTGGGATATAAGTTGAGCTCCGCAATGAATGGGAATCCCGCGCAATCAAACTTCTCTATAGAGAATTTTTGCGCATCGTTCATTGCTGAATTCGGCGAACAACAACATTATTTAGCAATTTCGCGCCGCGGGCTTATCTGCGCGCGTTATATTTTTGTCTTCCTTCATTCATTCCCATCCATTGCGTCATGTTCCTAATACGCGCTGATTCTGCATTTATGTATTCTATTATGCTACAAACGTTGCATCGCTTCTCGTGTTGCGATGCTATTGCACGCTTTAACATAACAATAAACCCCTGGGTCATTGTTGCAAGAAAATATGCTCGAACGAGATAGTGCACGAATAAAGCACACGTCGAGTTCACGCCGAAAGAAAAAAGGCGATTTTTAATCTAGTTTAGTCGAATGTAAAAACGGACACTTTTGTGAACGTTAATGTAAACGCGTCGGCGCAGCATCTTTGTCTGCGATTCGGTGGAGGAAAGGTGTTAACAGACAGAGAATTTGTTGTTGCCTACTTTTTGTTTTTGCATTTACTTCAATTTACATCCAATTACTTCATATTCAATTGATTTAATTAATTCAAAGTAAGTGGTAGAAATCATGTTCATATGTAACTGAATTGCGTTCTATTGCTTTCTATTTCTTTCATGAAATAGAGACAATATATTTATATGTACAATAAATAAAAAGAAATAAAAGTCAATTGAAGCATAAAATAAGTTAATTTTTTTATATTTCGTATGATCTTTTAAAAAAAATCAGTTAAAAGCAATAGGAAAGGAAATTATTAGAACCAGGTTTTTATTTTTTTACAATTTTTTGACATAGTGGTTTCTTTCCGGAGAAGTAAGGCGAGAAGTTGTGAAATGGGGATATGAAAGGCTGAAAGAGGAGTCTATGTTTAGGAGTGAAGACTGATGAAAGATAAATCATCACGTCATCGTGGGAAAAGAAAATGTTCAGCAATATTACGTGTAAATATATGTAAATTTTGAAGATGGAGGTCGAAAATCTGAAATAAAAAGGTCGATCCTTTGATGAACCTAATTTTAAGAACACCCTTCATTGTAATAAAATTAATATTTCAAAAACGTATAATTTTTTACGTTATTTTTTTTGTTCGTTAGAGAAATTAACTGTTTAAATTAATAAAATATCTGCATACAGAATCGAATTTAATTTGCAGAAAATAATTTTCATGTCTTATTCTATCTTTTACACCGGGTTTTCTGCTTTCAAACAAATCAAGCAGATAATTTGTTGTTGTCGATTCCTTTTGTTACTGCTTTTTCGTTGCAGTTTCTGCGAAACTGCGTGGCCCTTTTGTGCGGCGAAAAAATAGGTTGGCTGTGACAAACGTGCCAGTATGGCATATGAATTATCGTTTCCTCCGGCGCGCTGTATTCGTAATGCAATCAGATGTGTGCCTAGGTCGGGAACACGGGAAATTTATTTATCAAGAAACGGTTAATTGTATTTGGAGAACGTGGGAGGGTGCGGCAAAATTATGACTTTAGCGAATAATGATGGTGATAATTAATTTCAGTCGCGACTATGTTTCCTCTGTGAGTATGTTTATGGTAGTTGAAAATGTTTTAATTCAGTTGAAATAATTGATATAGAATAATTATTAGAACATTTTAGAATTGATTTACTTTAAAAATTGATGGATGTTTAATTGAAAATAAAATAATATTTATCGAAGATTGCTGGAAAGTTAACTGTTAATAATTTAATTGTTTGAATCTTTACTTTTTCATCTTACCTTTATTTTATTGTTTTTTTCATTAAATAATAAAACAGTGAGACAAATGAATTTAATTATATTATTACAATTAAATTAATTGAATAATTAAACAATATTAAATAATAATGCTTTTTCTTACGTTTTATTTTTTAAGCGTATACTATCTAATTTTTCAGTTATTCAAATGACTTAAAACCTACAGTTAAATATTAAACATTTCATCTCCAATCTTTTTATGCCCCTACCCTAAATAATTCCCGAAATCATTCAGCAAACCCGCTCTTTGTCCCGCTAAATAAAACGTAATTACGAATATGCAATTGCGGTGCATCACAATCGCATTGTATTGGAACGACATTTATGCCCTGATAAACTAATAGAAATATATCCGACTAATGTGCCGCTGCATTGTGATACAATCGCACAACTGATCCTAATTTGTCAGCCAGACGCACTCTCGCGCATGGAGGGAAGTATACATCAGGCGCCTCATTGTGACAAAACCGAATTCTTAAATAAAGTTTAATTAAAAGTCGGACGCGAATAAATTCGCCGTAATTGCCGCCCATTGTTATTGCCCGCCTTACTTGTTACGAGTGCAGGTGCAAAAAATGCACCGCCAAATAATTTTCTCTCCCATTCACTCCCACTCCGGATGTAATGGGGGAATTAAATAGTATACGCTAATTAAATAGTAGCACTTTGATATCTGAAATTGTAACAAAATTATAATATTAATTTTTTGAAATTATGGCATTCTCCCATTTATAAAGAATCACAGGGTTATCCGGAAATCGACAAATATTTGCAATGTTTACGTAATTATATGCAAAACAAGTCAGTAAAGTAAAAATTCACATTGGCTTTAACCAAGCATCCAATTGCCAGAGCATGCTAATTAGTTACTTTATTGTTACGTTGTGTACATAAAATGTTTTTACAAACATTTTACACGCAGGAAATTATCCGAGTTAAATCACATAAATACATTTGATTTAACTCGGTGCTGTTGATTTTGCATTATTATTATTATGACTCACATTTTTTCAGCTTAAATGTAACAAAAGATTTGTTTAATCAACGAAGTTGTGTTGTGTTGAATCAACAAAGTATTTTAACAGACAACACTGTTCTTATAACTGTTTTTACCAAATACATTTGGTCGAAGTTATTTGGCTGAATCTACCAACTAATTTTGTGAATGTTTTTTTTCAATTTATATATCAGAAAAGTACCATAAATAAAACCAGTGCTTTAGATAGAATAACTAATAATTCTCTTATTTAATAATTAAATATTAACATTGACGTGATCAAATGAAAAATCATTTGAGTGAAGTAATCAACAAAACATTTGTTAGAATCAGCCAAATGCTTTTCTGAATCTAAATATCATTCTACTAATTCAACAATATGTATGCTCAAATAAAAAAACCGTAAAATATGCATCGAAATTGTAACAAATAAATTCTTTTGCTGCCCATTTTTAATAACAAAATAATAACAAAATTCTTTTGTTGATTTAACCAAATATATCCCTGCGGTTATTATATTTATTACTTCTAGATACAATACATATAGTTTTTTCTATAATTTTTTTTCTTTCGAAAGTTTTTTTTCTATAAATATAGAAAAAAATTAATATATAAGTCTATATTATAGAAAAAAATAGAGACTTTTGATAAATATATTCATAACACAATCAAAAAATGACTTGTTCGAAAACACCAAATTTCTAAACTGCACGAGATATCTCCTTCAAATCCTGTAAAGGGTTAACTCCCTGTGAGCTTATTCTGAATTTCGATGTCGACCAGCCCATTTATTTTTGCCAGAGTACTTTTCGAAACGAACCTTCGTCACGTTCGCAATAACTTTGTATTAAAAAATTTGAATAATCCGAAATACCGAGCACCAAGACAACGCATTCCTTACTTCGCCGTCTTAATGAATTAGCGGCGCCGCGCGATTAGTATTCCGCGCGGAAACGCGGAAAAAAGGCCATAACTCGCGGGTCTCGAAAAATTCGACGGCGTTCGGCCGGCCGTCGTTATTTCGTCTCCGCGGCGTCTCGCGCTTTTTCCCGCCGAAATGAGTGAAAAATGTAAATTGCGATCCGCGTTAAAGATGCGCCGGGCAGATAAAAAGCGGGGAAGCGGTCGCGTGAATGTTAAGCGCGTCTTGCCCGGGAAATAAATAGCGGCGGTGGGCCCAATATAAGCGCGACGTGTACCGCCGTCAAAAGCTCGGCTTATGAATAAATATGGGACAAGTTTGGCGTATGAATATTTTGTCGGCGATAGGCCGCGCGCCCGCGAATTAAACGAAAAAGTGGCGCCGGAAAGGCGAATTTTTAATTTCGCCTTAGAATTCGCGTCGCGCGCGCGATACTTTTATGAAGCCGCGAGTGAAATACGGAACAAGTTGCGCCGCTTAAGAATCGCGACAAATAATTTCGGCGCCGTTTAACGGCCGTCCATTAGCGTGTCACCGGCGACGGACACAATGCGCGCAAGTTTCGCGAATTATTCATTCGCTTTTTCGGCCGGCCGGCCGCGCGCCTTAATGAATACTTTCCGGCCTGGCAAATTGCGCGGCTCCTTAATTAAGGCCGCCGTTTCGCGCCGGCCCGCCGCGATGACAATTTTCGACGTTACTTGCGATCAATTCCGCGAGTTATCAAACTTTTCCGAACGCCGTTACATTTGTTTAAATTAGTTTTCAGGTGTTTTACATATAAATGGGTTTCGCCGGGCGGACGCGGGAATTAGAATTTAGGTGTGGGAATTAGTGGCTTCGGCGGATCGCTTTATTCGCGTGTTATTCGGCGTTCGTATTTTTTTCGATTGGGAACGGTCGATCGGTTTTAACCCAAATTGGAAGTGATGCCCGAAAAAGTGAGCTGGAGATTTGCGATGACCAGTCATGGTCATTTGACGTGTCATGTGACCGTCATTGTTTTTGTGCACTTATTTCTATGTGCAGGTGATCGGCAATTTGCATGAGGTCACGACGTGGTTTGACTTTTCGAATGTCAAAGATGGTAGTGAAAACTAAATTTAAGCAAATCAACAGTCATTGAAGTAAAAAAGTATAAATCAAAAGAAACATTTTTTCTTAAAGAAAATAAAAATGTTTATCTTTTTTAAGATCTTTCCGGTTTTGAAAAATCTTTAAAAAAATAAAAATTGTATTTAAGAAGATAATTCTTTAAATAAAGTAAAACAAATAATAAAATTAATAATTTGTCGAAATCACGTGCAGATAAAATGACAATATATCTACAGGATTGTTTTTAACAGTTTTTTCTCTCTAATCGATTAAAAAAAGAACATTGAAGAACGTGCAGTTTTTTTATTAAGTTGAATATTTAATCTAAAAATTGGCAGTCAGAAACGGAATTTCGTCTCATCATTGTGATTGTCACTATGATTATAAAATTGTTACATTAATAATAATGGTCATATGGCATATCTGTAATTAAATATGCGAATTTGAGGAAATGCGTCGGTCGACGCAAAACAGCCGAGTTTTTCGAATTACCTTCCTTAAGGGCCGGACTTAAATAAGGAAAAGCGGCTGCTCCTCGGTTGTGGCGCGTTTGTTTCTTACATCCGCTTTTGCAGCTTGATTCCCGTATTATTTTATTAATTAAAAAGTTGAAATTAGTTGAAACTGACCCAACTTTGGGAATAATGTTAACGACAGTTGTGTGTGCGGCGAACTTTTGTTTTAATTTCCTTCCACAAATATTTCTTTCGCATTTGCACGGGGACTGCCGTCTGTAGAATAACGCGCCGCGGATGAACTTTCGCGCAAAAGAAACATTTCATTCTGCCGCCGCGTTGGCACGGGAAATAAAAGATCACGCGCGGCAAATCTAATAAATATTTTATGTTAACAACAAAACTAGTTTTTCGAGGAAAGTGGATATTGTGGCTTATTATCTGTCTGGAATGGAAAGCAGGGAGATTTAAGTAGGGATTAAAAACGTGGATTGTAGACGGTTAAAAATTATATTAGATTAGCTCACCAATATATTAACAGTTTTAATATATTTGTGCAAAAATAGATCAGTTGTCTACCAAAAAAGTAGATCAAAACCTGTAAGCATTGAAAAATGAAAATCGATGTTTGAAAATTGTGATAATGTGGAATTATACCTCAAGTTATTAGTAAAATAGTTATAACAATAATTAACACAATAAATAGTTGAATCACCCTAATGAAAAAATCTATTAGAAACAAATAAATCTACATAGAAAATAAACAGAATCCACATACACAATATTTCCAAGTGCAAGAACAAATGAATACCAATCAATTAAATATGTCTTTGCAAATGGGTTATAATATTTTGGAAAAAATCCGCATAGATCCAAATAGACAATTCCTATTGGTTTCTAATAGATTTTTTCAACAGGGCAATTAAATATTGTAATAGTATCTAAATTTTTAATTTCCAGTAGTTTAATTAGTTATAATTAAACATAATAAATAACATAATAAGTAAACAATACTACTAAATAATTTAATTTCCTTAACTAGTTTTTCAGTCTAATAATGTAGATACTGAAAAAAATCTGTTCATCTACAAATGAACCACCTCAACAGTCATTCCCACGAAACTGTGCCATCAACCTTTGACCCGCGAAACCTCCTCAAACCCTGCTTCTTCGTCCTAACTTTTCGCCTTACAGTCCTAATTCGTCTATTCGAACAGCGCCAACTGCGCGCAATAATTCGCCGCATTTCGCGATGATTAATTCACAATCGTAGTCTGACCCCGCGAATTACGACAAAGGGCTCGCAGAAGTCGGCGCAAAAACGCCGCGAAAATTACAGCCCCGCCGGCGCAAATGTAAATGCGCGTCCCCCGACGGGAAAGTGGCGCGCGCGTTTTTGCCGGGCATTCGTCGCGACAAACAAAGAAATAAGTATTTTTCACGAGGCAGGCGCGACGCTTCAAAGTGCCAATTACAAATTCAATTTTCTCAATTGGCCGGGCAATAATACTGCGACGTTTTTCTTGCGTTATTGAAAGGCGCCGCGGAGAATGAGATATCTCGCGGGAAATCGCGCTGAAACTCGCGCAGGCCAAAGGATCCGGGCACGAGATAGAATTCAGAACGCGAAATTGAGAATTAAAATGACAAAAAGCACAAAGGCTTTTGTCGCGCTCTTTGCAAATGAATCGCTGACATACTTTCGCGCGAAAGAATGCGACGGGTCAACACGCGCAAAAAAACCATCGCGATTCATTTGTCGCGGCGGAAATCGAGCGTGAAATATCAGGGGAATCGGACGGGGAGGGGGGGTGCGAACGATTTCATTTGCTTTCGGGGCGGAATTAAGGCGATCGTTAATAATTTTCGCCGGCGATGTATTAAGGGAAGTGGGTTCGCGGGGCAAAATGGAACGCAGGATGTTGCACTCTGGTTAATGCCTGTACAAAGCAGATTTATATCCTATTTGTGCGCTAAGTATGCTAAAATTCTTGCTTATTGCGTGTACCTGAGATAAGAATACAGGAAGCATTAGTAACGTAACAAATGGCCACACGGTTAAGCGAAAGCTAATTTCGCGACGAAAGAAAAATTATGACGAACGTTTTTAATTCCGCTAACGAAAGCGCGGCGCAATTTACCGCGCATTTGTACACAGCGCAAAATTTGCGGCGAAATTCGCGCGCGACCCGGCGATATTCGCATACCGAACGCGCGTGTTTTACATAACTCAGAAGCGGAATAGAAGCCGGGCGGGATCGCGCGGATTTGACGACATTTTTTGCGGCGAATTGTTTGGTATAATCGCGAGTTTCATTTAGGGTGGCTTTTTCAGGTTCAATCTTCATACTACTTTCTTGAATTATTATCCGTTTTGCGAATCTAAATGGTAACAATATTTGTTTAATCAAACACATTTTTTGGAAATTTCAAAAATTTTTGTTGAAAAATTTTTTTTTTTTTTGGAAAATTGATAAAGTAGAGTAGTCATAAAGTGGACTTATAATATTTCAAAAGTAGAAAAAGAGTACTTTTTAAATTTATATTAAAATATCTTTATTTGCCTTATTACATGTTTTCGTAAAAAAATATAAAATCGTATTTTATACTTTTACTTTTATAATTTGTTTCTACGAAAAGTCTCTCGTAAAAGACTTTTTTCAAAGTACTTATTTTGATTAATATACCAAGATGAGTTTAATTGCACCTTAATCAGACCATAAAAAACGCATCGTGTAATACACTCCTGTCAGCAACTTCATTAGTTGTTATCTCGATTATATCAGGCTGAGGTTGATAAAAAGAGAACAAACGCACGCGTTTGAAGGCATTGTTGTAAACATAACAAATTAATGTAACCCTAACTAACGTTGCGTCGCTTTTAACGTCGCTCATATGCATATAATGAAATGGGTACACACGCCACGTTTTCTTCACGAGGCTTGTGAGAAAGGAGTGTTCGGTTGTGACTTCCGTGTGGCTTCCTGTCATATTCAAATTCATAATAAAGTCAATTCTAAACGGTACACTACATTTTCTAAACTAATACAATTTTCTACAGTAATAAAATCATTTATAGTAAAAGAAACGACATTTTACTTTTCGTTCAAAGAGAAATATAGATAAACATTTTTATTTCAGCAACTGCTCTATCAATTTTATATCCGAATCATAAAAGTATGGCATAAAATGTAGATGCATGATAACACACTGTAGTCATCTTTATAACGATCTATAACGATCTTTTAGAACGATAATGACATACATCGAGGTACTTGACGTTAATTGACGAAGGATAATTGTTAATGACCCATGATTGATTTAAGACATTTTTTCTTGTGCAGCTCCGTGCATTGATCGTCGGAGCAAAGAAACTGTAAGCAGTAAAGCTCTTGTTTTCGGCGCAAGCATCTCGTTTTGTAATGTGAGGAACGCAGTCACTGATGTTACCGACATCACAAGGCTCGACCGTACTCCAGGGTATCACTGATTGATGCGTCAGTCCATCAACTGGTCATTAATAGTGCTTTACAAAACGAGGTCCTCATGCCATTGACTACTTTTTGAATAGGACTAAGTGCTCTGCTACCAATGATTTCCTTAACATCCTTAAAGGATTCCAGACGCATTAGTGGCTGACGCGTAAATTCTGGCCAATTATGTTGCTTCGACTTAGTCGTAATTTTATTCATTAATGGCGAGTAAATGTCGGTTTTATTAATTATGTGTAGGTAAAAAATGTTATATTTTATGGATAATATTTTATAACGAACATTTTGCCGACATATTTTGAAAACTTGAAAGGAAGTCGAGTTACTTAGCGACAACCGATGCATAACTTTCTTAAATTTTACTTAGGAAACTTCCGAATTTCACACGCAAGAATTACGGAAGTTTTTACGGTGTACCTTAACTGTAACTTAACTAACAACCATTTCCCTTACAAATTCTCAAAAAGTGCGACAAATCTTTCTCCGAACCTTCAACTTCTGCATTTAGATAACTTTTGTTAAATTAGCGAAAATGCTGGCTTTTCGTGAATCGAACCAAACAGTTCGTTTTGTAAAGCCAGGATACAAACAACTCAAAATTTACTAAAAAAGCAAAAAAATAGGGAAAACATGATTGTGCATTTTAAGGTGATTTGATAAGGTGGGTTTATTTGAAAAAACGCCTCAGGTTACCGAGCCAAATTGTACTTTTTTAATAACAAAAATCATATCGGTCAAATTTGACATATCCAAAGAATAGATGGGTATATTTTTTATTATTAAAAAAGGTAAAATGTTGACTCAGTAACTTCAACCGTTTTTCCAATAAGCTTGATAAATCACCTTAAATCTTTGAACTGTCTTCTTTCTCGAGATGTAATTGAAATTTCGAAAACTCACTCGAAACCCGTTCAAATGTAGAATTGAAAATGCTGTGTCAGGACTGAAATTTTATCAAAATAAATCTCTAAATCGATTTATCTTCACTCTTTACTTTTCAAGTTTTTCAAGATTCGAAATGCTCCTGGGAACTCAGTTTTTATACGATTTGATATATACTGTTTAAAATAAAAAATTTTATTACATATACAATAAAATACAAAATAATAAAATTCTTACTAGATTCAACCAAAAATGTTAATAAAAACTCACAATACCTTTCACCGAAATCAATTCCTTTACTTTTAAAGTACTCTTATACACATGGGCCTAAGAACTTTGAAATTTTGTCATAGATGGAAACATTTCGCATGCCACAGTGAAGAATTTCTCTAATTACATCGAGCCCAAACTTTCTGAAAACCATCCCTTCCAAACTTTTAAACAAAGGTGACTTCACTTTAAAAAAACCACAATTTTTCAGCGCCCTCTGTCGGCCGCGATCGTAAACATCATCGCGAAGCGGTCCAAGACGTTTTCCGTTCAATTTGCGCGCAACATTTCGCGCGTCTTTCTGCCCTCGTGAATTATGTAATAAATATTTTAAAATTCATCAGATAGATTCGTGGCGCGCTCGCGTTTGCAATAGTAAAGAAGAAGGCGCGGCGGATCTGGCAACGTCGGAGTCGGGCAGAGTATCTCGGGATAGGTAGTAGGTTGAGGCTGGTTCGAGGAAGTCTTTCAGGGTAATGTATGTAAATGATACCGCAGCATTGGTGTCGATGGTTCACATCTCGTTTATTACACATCCCGTGCGCCTCACGAGACGTACTTAAAGACGCGCATTATGGGCGCGAGAGAAAGAGCGCTTGATAAATTAATGCGAGACAAATGTTTTCCGAGCGCGTGATGAATCACGGAGTCACCTTATCTCGCGGTTTCATTGTCGAACGCGGATGAGGTCGCGGTTACCTATTTACGGGTGTTGCGTTCCAGGCCGGCGGCTCTCCGGTAAAATATGATCGCGCGCATTTTTGCCGCTAATTAAATTATTATTGGCCGACGCCGGTATCAATCAGGCCGATCGGTTGCGAAACTCGTTTGAAAACCTGCGAGGGGTTCCGGCGAGGCTTCCCGGCGTGGGTGGCATCGGCGAATTTCGAAAAGTCGGAAAAAGTTAAGCGCGAATTTGTCTTCGCTTCCATGAATATTTAAATTTTCGTGCGATTACGGAGAGCAGACGTATTTGCGCGAATTAAGTTCCTCGGGCGTTTTTCGCGTAATTCGGTGGAAAAATGTGTTGGATTTTAGGAAATGAGACAAGCTGCTTGATGCGTAAAAATTGTTTCGCACGGCGAAATCGGGTTGCGGAATCTTAGGAATTAGTTTATAGATGCGATTTTCTTGTAGTTAGCATAATTTTATTATGGAGGAAATTGAATGTAAATTGATTGTAAGCTCGTTTTAAATTGAAAATTAAATTTCTTATATTTAATTTGGTATTTTGGTATTACCTTGATTTTATATTAGAAATAATCACAAAATTAGAGTTTTTATATGACTTGTATAGGGACAATTAAATAGAAACTACACAATGCAGAAAATTCAAAGATCCAGAAGTTAATTTTAAATGCAAATATCTGAAAGTTAGCATAAAGTGCTAATTTAACTGGTTTTTCCTCAACAGAAATATGAGTATAAATATTAAAATGAAATATTAATTGCACAATATTATTTGAATGATAAAACATTCAATGCAATGTTTAAATTAAAAATTACTAACATTTTTTTTTAATGTAAAGTACGCTAAGAATATCATAATACTAATTTCTTCATCCGTTTACTTTATATTCAGCATTTCCCTCACATTGTTTGTTGATCCAGCTAATAATATCAGTAAATTAAATTAATCCTACTTATTATCCCATTCTATCCTATTTTCAAATTTCTTCTTATTTATTCAACCAGAATTCTCCCTGTATGATTACATACATATCGTCTATAAATTCAATTTTATATTAAATTCTCGACCCTCTCTGACACACATTGTTGCTTATTTCAACGTACCTAATGTACTTAAAAAATCCAATTCATTAAATTCAGTTCCTTAATTATGTACATAATAATTCTTGCACAGCGAATACACGAAAGTTCTCGGATAAAGTTTCATATAATATAATCTATTTATAGACCGTGCAATGAAAAGAATACAATTTACTTAATTCAATATAAATTTGAATTTCATTTCCGACTTTTACTCGCGCTAAAAATGGACGGAAAATAAGACGACTGAAGAAAACGTGCGAAATGATCCCACGTAGAAGTTGATATGAAAAGCGAGCGAATTGAGAATCAGGGAGCGTTTATAATCAATAAATTAGCGTCTAATTGCATAGAAAGCTGCATATTCAGAGACGCGGAGTAATCCGAAAGATACATTTTAAAGTAGGAGACGAAAGATTCATTTTACATTCGCCTATAAATCTAAATATTTTTTATTAAGAATCATTAAGGCGGTGTTCGTGCGCGGTGTGAAACGCGCCTCGCATACACACTACGACTTTATAAACTTGACATAAATGCAAAGGAGTCTTTGGAGAATAATATTCATGATTTACTTGCGACGTAAATCATGCTTCATATTAAAGCTTCTCAACAAACAATTAATTCAGAGTTACTTAATATTTCTTCGGAAAGCGCGGCGCTCGTGCTTTTTTGTGTCTCGCGGAAAAGTTATTGTTAAGTATTCTAAAACGATGGCAAGGCAAAAGCAAGAGCTCGCTCAAACTATTTTGCTGCTTTGTACGAATGAATTTAAATTTCACAACTTTCAAGAGGCGAAACTCATTTGAATTTTTATGTATTTGATTAATTTAGCTGGACGATTTACGATGTGCATTTAAATTATTAGTTGGAGGTAACTGAAAGAAATTATTGCGCACTCATTGCGCGCATATTAATGAATTGTTTCATTTGCGAAAGTAGCGTTCGTTCCTTTCCTTAGTTGAAAGATGTTGTTTGTTTCAATTAGTGTAATTAGAAGAAAAAGTACGATATATGGAAAAAATGGATAAATATATATTTAAATTAAATTAGAAAAGTCGCACCAAAATATTTTTATTCGCATTTATAATTAGAATATTGTGTTACTTTTAAATTGTCATATAGGCTTTTTATAGGTTTTTTCTCAGTGAATAGTTTTCTTGGAAAATATATGTTAGCGATATTGATACATTTCTATTGAATTATTAATGCGTTTGAAATTTTATTATGCAAAATTTGAGATATTTCAAGTGTACACTTCGAAGAGCTTATCGGATAATCCAAATAAAATAGTTTTGTCGAATTAACGCGACCAGGAATAATTACAATATTGTTTCGTTAAATCAACCAAATTTTGCTTGATTCAACAAAGCGCCTTCGCGCGTTTAGGATTGAAATTCATATCAAATAATTTATTTGATCGCGATTACGATTCAAATGTTTGATTAACCCCTTCACCAAAATCAACGAAATGAACAAGCTATTATTCTAGACGTAAAATGAAATTTATTATCGAGAGGTATTCGTATTTGTGTGGGTAGTTGTCATATTGTGTTGTAACAAAGTTTACAATGACACGTTGTAGACGTACTTCGGTAATAACATTCATAATGTAGTATGTAACTAATCTACATATGTTACGTATAATTTCATTTTACTCTCGCACGTTCTAGATGGATGTTTTGTGAAACTTTAGCCGACAAACGAAGTGTATAAAATTAGATTTTATTTTTCGTCGGAACTTCCCAGAGTAAAAAATTGTGTTAGACATTGATAAAAAATTTGTAAATCTGAAAAAGCATACGGTTTTCAATTTTCATCAATTTTCAATTCACAATTTTAATTAATGTTTGGCACAATTTCTAACTCAGGTCCAGATTTTTCGAACTTATAAATCCTCTGAGTAAAATGATTCAAATATTGATAAAACGTTTATTAATTCCGAATAACTTGAAAAACAAACTTTTGTAGGCAAACTAATCTAGATCAAACTGACCAAAACGGAATCGAAAACTTGATACATTTTTACCAATATTTGAAATTCTTTTTATACCAGTAAGAATAATACAATTCCTCACAATAACAATACATTTACACAATTTTGTCCATGTTTCCTTCGAAACATTGTTTGTACAGCTGTGGAAACAGTCGCCTTATTTGCTAAACTGATAAAGTCCTTTTCGGAACTCGTATTTGCTAATAATCCATTTTCGTAACATCCAGCGTGTCAGTTTTAAATGCGCAGACGTTCGAAAACTGGCCGCAAAAATGACTCCTCCGTCGTCAGCTGGTAATGAACTTCTCTCCTGCTGCGAAACTTGGCTGTTACTTCCGTCGATATCGACGCACTCACACACCTGAAACTTTGCTCACCTTTGTCATCTCAACAACGGAGCTCTACGGCCAGGTAAAAAGCAAACTTCAGGCGTAAGAGTATGATCGAGTTGCGTGCGCTCTTGAGGCTCCTCTCCTATTGATCTTCGGAAATTTCGCCCGTCGAAATATCGTTTGCCGATAACTCGATAACGCGAATTGCGCGACAATGCGTCGCGCATTTTTGCGATGATCGTCACTGTCTCGTCGTTTACATTTCAAAGTGGAATAACAATAATTCAAATCGCCCGTCGATTCGGCCGAAAATCGCGAGTTCTCGGCCGAATCGCGCAAAGTTCGTCGCGTTATTGAATTTCCGACTTGTTCGTATCGGCACGAAAAACGGAGCGCCGCTTTTTGCGCGCCGTTTTTCGCGCAGATTTCGCGCAGACTTTCCCGAGCGGCGTTTACAGCAATTTATCTGCCGCTCGGGCCACCGTCGCTTGCGAGTGTCTTCGCGGCGATCAAAAAACTATTTCGTTTCGCTGATTGGTGACGAGCGATTTTTCAGCGCCCGGGAATATGTGCGGACGCATTGTTCCGTTTCCAGGTCGATCTCGGCTGTCGGGAGAGGAAGGCAAAAAAGACGATGGAGACGAGTCGATGGAGTTGTAGGCGTATTGGGTGTGAGGAATCGGTCAATTGTCTTTTGGAACATTGGATTGATTGAGTCTGGCGGAAGGGTCATGGTGGAGTTGTTGAAATTGTTTTTGTACACTTTTACATTGTAAAAATGTAGGTTTCCAGATTTTACAGTGAATAATCTAGAAATTTATTGCAGAATTCGAAAATTAGTAGATCATATTAGAAAATATTGAAATGAGAGTGTAATTTTTTAGTTTCTGTGGAGTTTTTCAATATTCGTCTAATTTAATAGTAAATACACTGTAATTTTACACTTTTCACTGAAAACGTCTAGTAATATGCAGGGAATCTATTACTATTCTATTTCCTAATTAAAGTAAAGTCAATATGTATTTTTATCATACATTTCTTAGTTCCATAAAAAAATAGAAAATGTTTTCTTATAACTTTTAGAAAAAAAAAGTTCCGGAATTTAAGTATAATTTTAGTGTATTTACTATAAACTTACGTTCAGTGTATTTCGAGGCGCCCAACGAAAAAGCGGACAATTAAAAATTTCAAGCAAAAACGGAAAATTCAAATCTTACGTAAGAAATCACACGCATAATTTGAATTGTTTTTCGTGGGACATATTGAATTACTGAATTTTGCAATATTTTTTACAATTTTAGTAAAGAGTGCTTCCTGCACAAAATATTTCATAAAAATGAAAAGAAATGAATGTTGCATTCCACTGATTTGTTGATGCCAAATTTTGAATTCTTCAAAATGAATTCGTTTTTCAACTCCTCAATCTGTATTCAACTAAAAAATATGAATTCTTTTCTATTCAATTCAATTCCAATCAAATAAATTTTTTGAATTTTGTCATAATGGCATTTCAAAAAATATTTTGCATTCCGTAATTAGAATTCATTCGACTGCTTTGACACTCAAAATACTTTAATTAAATTCTAAAAGTTTAAAAATTAATATGCAATTGAGGCGAAAATTCAATTATTTCCTATTCATTTCTATCAAATATTTTTTGCAGGGCCGTGTCATAAAAACTTTACAATAATACGCTGTAGACAAAAAGTTTACAATGATACACTGTAGTTTACAAATATACGCTGTACTTCGGTAATAACATTCAGAATTCACTATGTAACTAATTTACATACTATTTCTGAAAATGTTTACCAAAATATTGTAATTTTAAAGTAAATCATCTCTTTTCTCAATTTCATTTGTCTTTCGTTACCTGAAACACACTTTTCGTGACTCTACTACCTTAAAAATCCCTGATTTTCCAGACTACCATGTTCTCATGGAATGATAAAGTCCCGCTTTAAAAAAGAATCTAAATGAGTCGGAAATTTGACGGATACAACTTAATCGTGCGCGCATTTTTCCTGGCTTGAGGTTCCATCAGGATGACGGTGCCGAATCCCGCGAACACACCTGAAACTTTGCTCACCCTCATCTGACACACGGGCAGAGCAGAGAGTCAGGCCCGTCCGTGGAATTCGAATAGCCGGCGTCTCCGCCTAGAGGCCACAGGTACCGGCTGCTTCCGAATCACGTCGAAGTTTTCCAATCATCGACGAAATTGGCGCAACGCGCGCCGCTGAAATATAAACGACTGACTTTTAACCATGCAGCCACATTCTTAAGCACATTTTCATTTTAATGGAAAACGGGTTCACAGATCAAGATGCTAATGAACATAAATCTCGCTCTTCGGCAAAGTTGCCTCTCCGTTGAGTAACACTGAGAATATGAATTCGCGGAGTTTTAGAGTACATGACGTTGAGGCGAAAAAAGGGAATACTGATGGGATAATCATCCGAATAATTAGGAAACTTTGCGCGATGAAATTCATATGTTTTTTGATTTGCCACAGATAGAGGCAAATCAAAGTTCACTTTTTTCGGAGAGGAAAAGATTGTAAATCTTTTCTTCTCCAATACTCCCTATAATGTAAATACTCCCTAGATATTTCCTGCATTTTGTTTGGCCAAAAAGGTCTTCATGTGGTGTTTGGAAAATCTTTGTAGGTTCCAATTCTCCAACCAGATGGATTCTTTTTAAACGTTTACAATTTTTGGTAAAAAATATTTCATAGAAATTAAAAATAAAAAGACTTGAAATCAATTTTTTTTCTATTCATATAACTTTTTTGCAAGGTTGTTTCCGAGTCGAAAAAATATTTTGTTCCTGGATTGAAATTTTTCTCCGACCGCGAGATCATGATTTCGCTATCGGCCGATTTTATGATCTCATTCCAATTAAATCTCGTTTCAATTAAAAACGGTCCCAATAAACATTTAACCATCCACCTCGAAACGTCACAAAGCGGAGACGGGCGGTGGGATTAATGCAATCGAATAATTATGGCCAAACAATTTAAATCCAGTTATTAATAACGAACGAAGTTCCGAATCAAAACGGGCGAACGGAAAATAGAAACACAATTTACCCGGCAACGGTCTTAATCTGATTAATGGATAATTGATACCAAAACTAATTTCAAATTCTGACCCAGTTCGCGGCGCTTCTAATTTCGTTTAATAATACGAATTACATTTTGACGCGCGCGAAATTAAATTCTTTTGGAGTGTCGCGTCGGCGAAGCAATTACAACAATTTGTTGCGCGTAAGTCCGTTTCCAGCCGGGCAGGACCTGCAACAGAAAAGCACGCAGCACGTTCATTAGTCCGCTTTATAACGAAATGATTTTCGCTTAATCGTAAACAACGGCGCGCTGCCGCGTTCCGGGAAGATTAGCAATTATCGGCCCGAATGTGTCTCCATCTCATAAAATATACATTGCTACAAGTACGCGACGTCGGGTTTAATTGAAATTCAAATATTATTCGGCACGAACAAAACAGTGTCAGGTGCCGGCGCTGAGTAATTTATCGTTGCTGGGAGCTGCATTGAGCGCCGAGCCGACTTCCCGATCAATCTGTATCTTGGTCGATTCAATAATAATCGCGCGGAATCATTTTCCCGACCGACTCGGCGAATAAGTGCCGTAAGTCATTGTGTCGGCGGCTGCGATTTAATCACCTTCGCATCTGTACCGGCATTTATGTCGACTTAAACCGACTACCGAGCCGGTTGTTCGCCTGACTCGCGTAGCCGCGCCGATTGTGTCGCTTGACACCGGTTACGACGCTGAGTTGAGTACTTAATGCGATGATTAATCGGTGTATAAGTTGACACTTTGGGTGAGGTTCAAGTTCTGCTGTCATGGAATTAGTGGCATTGTTAATGAAACAGGAATGCATAATTATTTTATCGAGAATCGATAATAGCCTGATCTTGATCTTGTGGGAGAATGTCTGGGTATGAAGATTTAGAAATTCTGCAAGAGTTTTAAAAATAATGAAGTTTCGCAGTTTTTCGTCATTAGAAATAAAAGGGACATTGTTTTCTAAAATAACAAAGATAAAATAAAGATTATTTTTGATTATTTTTATTTGCTAAAATTTCAACGGTTTTTACCGTTTATCGAGAAATTAATTATCGAAAATGCAAACTTTTGCCATCGATAAGCAATAGATTTGTATTATGTTAAGCACGTTTTATTTATTCGCACTTCAGTTAAGATTTATGGGTGAAAAAGTATCTAACTAAGAGTTTACGATGTAGAGCACTGATAGAATGAAAGATGAGAAGAATTTACAGTATATGAAATGAAAGATATATGAATAGTAATGAATAAATGCTAAAAAATGTAGCGCAATATTGTTTACGACTTTATAAAACAATAAAGAAATCTGACTTAAAGACAGATTGAAGAATATATTTTTCAATCTGTGATTTTAAATTTATAAAGAAAAAACATATTTCCATCGTTCCCCTATTTCCAAATTAACACACAACTGCTTTTCAATGAAACTAGGTTATTAATCATTAAAGTATCAAATTGCATTAGATCAAAGTGTCGGAATTAGACAAGCGCGAAATCGGTCAATACCGTCGATTCGAGTTTGACGCAGCGTCAGGAACGCCAGGTTATTGCCAGAATCGCGGAATTAATGCAACACGCGCGAAGTTGTCTGCGAACTTGGGAAAATCACCGACAAAACAATGGTGCAAAAGTAGACGCCAAAACTCGCTCGGCGGAGTCGATCTCAAGTTTGAGATCGGCGCATTATCTGCGCAAAACCGAGTCCGAACCGGTGCACTATATGCGTAAATAAGTGTCGTTATCCACGTACGAAGCAGCGACTGCAAACTGTAAGTTAATAACGCCATTAGTCACGAAGAGTCTAAGAATTGGTTTACGAATTTATATAGCGAAGAGAGAGTCGGTTAGCTCCAGTCGGTACGAGATCTTCATGTTACGCGAGCAACAAATCCGATTTCGGTTTCCATTCTCCGTTGGATCTCAGTTGGCGGCTATTGAATATTGTAACTCAGTTAGTAACAAACGGAAAATACGGCTAACCAGGTGGTCTGCTCTGAAGTAAGTATTTCGTGTGTGAAAAGAGTTGTTTGAGTAAAGGTTCGGTTGGAAAATGAATGATTCAGCGGTAAGGTGGATCGGTGATTAATCGGAGAGATAATTTGAATACTTAATTGCATGTTTGTAATTAAATAAGTAATTAAAATTACGACTTAATGATGTCGGGATCCGGTCTTGCGAAGTGGGTACTCCTTAATATTTTGAGAAGAAAGTATCTTAAGAATAAATCAACCAATTAAATGCAAGCCGCTTCGTACGATAATTACGATTATTGGCGAATGGCTCTTTTAATGGGAGGTAAAGCGAAGCGTTGTATTATAACCTGAGTTTTTTTATAATAATTCGCCAATTCGGGGATTTTGAAATTAATCGAAAAAATAGCGTCAGTACATTATTTAATAATATAATTATTGAAATAGTTAAGAATAATATAAATCGGCTTTAAAGAGTATACTCAATTTGCAATAAGTAAAAACATTATTCGCCATTAAATGATATTTTCTGATATTAAAAAAATGAAAAATATTTAAATTAGCGAAAATTAAATGCAAATTTAACTGACGCTACTATCTTATCAACATTAATTTAAATAATATCGTAAACCTGTTCCAGAAACATGATTTAATCAAGAATTACATCTAATTTTCAATTACCACTTACAAAAAAAGACGTCACTCGGCGATAAAACTACCGTAATCCATTTATGTAAATCTTGATACCGGAACCCTACCAAAAATATTCTATAGAAATGAATAGAAAAGAATTGGATTTTCACCTCAATTTAGCATTCATTTTTAAAGATCTGAAAATCAGTTAAATTGTTTTGAATGCCAAAGCAGTCCAATAAATACTAAATAAAGATTTCAAAATATTTTTTGAATTCCCATTATCACAAAATTCAAAAAATTTATTTGATCGGAATTGCAATGAATATATTTTAGTATTCAAATTTTTTGTTGAATGCAGATTGAGGAATTAAACAAAAACGAATTCATTTTCAAGAATTCATAATTTGACATTAAAAATAATCAAATCATTGGAATACACCAGAATGATTTCGGGAAGAAAAATATGAATTCGAAATATTTCCATGAAGGAATTCATTTTTCCAGTCTCAATTCATTTTTCTTCATTTCTATGAAATATTTTTCGCAGGAAACACATTTGATTACATATATGCCTGCATAGCCCACATAAATGCCTGTATATATGCCCACATATATGCAATCTGAGGGAAAAGACCCTCACATTGTCCGAATCGGGTAAATAATTGACAGAATTAATCGCGCCACTCGTCCATCCGTATTCGTCGACAAATCCGAATGCGTCGAAATTTCGTCGCGTCGTTTATCATTTTGCCAAACAAGATCACGAAATAGCGTTTCCATTCGCGTCGCGGATTTGTCGAAAAGCCAACTTGACACTTGACTCGTTTGCTTGCTCTCGAAAAATTTATTTCCGTCGCAGGACAAGGCGCAGTCGTGTCCACTCGCAGATACACCTCTCGTCTTTATGCCCCGGACTTTCGTTTCTTTTGTCGTCGCGGAAAAAGATAAAGGACCCGACTTTTCAGGCTCTTGACGAAACGGCCGAGATACGAACGCCGTAATCGGCTTGGGAAATTACGGGACAACGTAAATCGCGACGAATAACGATTGCCGGCGAGCGCACTTCCGCCGTCCAGTCATTGTTCGCCGGGATAATCCGGTTGCGGGGTCGCCGCGGCGAAATTTCAGGCCAACTTATTTTCGCCGAATCCGTCGGCCGTCGTAAAAGCGCGCCTCTAATTACCGCAATCTGCGCGTGATAACCGAACGCTTTACGACCGGCGCCGTCCGTCTTGTCGCGGCGTTGCGCAACTCGGGCACAATTCATAATGCAAGATTATCCGGAAAACAAGCCGATTTTTCCTGCCCGAACGCGCCGACTTCGTTTCGCAATCGGATTGCATTTCATGAATGAAGCGATCGCGTTTCCTGCCGCGCGGGAGTTTTAATAGTGAATCGTCGGATTGCGAGACTTGGTTCTTTTGGGACTGGATTTTTTAGAGGAGTTTTGATATGCGAGAAAGGAAGGATGGAGTTTTTGGTTTTTGAGCTGAGCGAAGGGAGATCAAGATTCAAGGGATTTAAAAATTGGAGTCAGAAATGAGAGAAATGCAATCGAACATAACATTTGAATTTTCATTTTGATGTTTTTCGATTGAAATGTGTACACTTTCAATTACGGATGTTGGTATAGTTTTTCGATTCAACGTTTTCGAAACTATGTTATATTTTTTTCATATTTGCTGGAGATTGATGAAACATTGTGCATAGATGAAACATTTATAGAAGTTTGACTGGGTTTCACAGTATTATTGCTCAGAAAATGATGTTTGAAGTTTTTTAGTTTTTCCAAAAAATGTATTGAGTTTTGTAGAAACTGTTTTCTTAGGTTTTTTCTTAGAATACGCAAAATATAAAATCAAGACATAAAAAAAAAACATTTTCGTTTCGGGCACTTGTCGATAGTAATGCCCAAATAGTTTGAGTTCCTTTTCAGTATTTTTGGAATTAAATGTAACGAATTCTCTAATAAAACAACTTCCTTGTCTGAAGCTATATTCTGTAAGGGGACAATGACACACTTACGACATTGATTCAATGGAAGCTATGTTGACAATATATTGGTCCGACATTGTAACAAAGTACCATTGTCTCTTAGATATTGATTGAGTCTACCTTTCGAATATAGATCCAATGTCGAACAATATTAACTGAATATTGGCACAATAGTATTTTTTAAATTGCACTACATTATTGTCGACGTGCGATTTTAATAATGTATTCGTTTTTCGTACCAATAAATCAATAGTGTCTAGATCGAATATGTACACCAATTTCTTTCATTCAATCAATAACATCAAAAAAGGTACACGGAGAGAAATCCAATATTACTGTAACATTTTCATGTTTCATGTTAGCACAATATTTACATGGTTTTCATGTTAATACTACATAATATTTCTCTCGGTGTATTTGTATATTGATGTCGAATGTGTCTTATTTAAATATGTTTAGATAATATAATGGTACTTTTTTCGTGACAAAAATTCATTTACTCGGTTAAAATAGAAAACAAAAATTGTAATTAAAAATTAGAAAAACTTGTAACAAAAATAATTTACAGTGATTTACGGTGTCTTTATGGTGAGACGCAATTATTTTGTCTTAAAGTCTTTATTTCTGTTATCATAAATTATCAATCGAGAAGATTTTAAATGTCTTTTCTGAATGAATGTACTTATTTTTGTAGCATTAACCTCAATTTTGAATCTATATCAAATTACTCTCAGTGTTCTCCTATAGAATTATTCTAAATAGCAATTAACCAAAATTATATTCTTCATAGCACCTATGAAAAACATAAGCCCCATGAAAAACATCCACTTCCGCTATAACAAAAATTCTCCAACCATTATACATCCTAAAAACTAAAACACTGATTGCGTCTCTTCCAACTCTTCTTCTCGCAATATCCAAAAAAATACAGTCTAATTATCTCCACCGTACCATTAAAATTTGTTTCAACTCCCCCCTCCCCCACTCCCATTTTTCTCAACTGCCATCCAGCACGAATCCGCGAATCCGTTCTTTCCGCTCGCAGTCATGCAATTTTGAGTATCCTATTTTAGGGCCTCGCAATTTACGAAACTTCGGCTCGGCCGTCCCACTCGGCGCAATAAAACGGCGAACGCCCAATAACAATTGAGATTGCGCAAGATCCGCGGCGTCTCGCAATTTTTCGCCGCGTCCAATTAAGCCGATTACCCGGAGAGGCGCTCCGGAAAAATGCGTCCCGGTCATATTATGTAAATAACCTGCATTAAACGAATGTTAATTTGCGGCGCGTACACACACCTGCGCAGTGTTTCGTAACAGCGTATATCGTTCGATCGCGAAAAGGAAGAAATTAATGCGCGGGGAAAGAAGCGCGCCGAAGACCCCGCAGGAACGGGAAAAACGTTCGCATGGCAAAATCGGCCTAGATCGCTTAACGTACGATTATGGGATGCTATCTTTTATAAGAACAAGGCAATTATCCGCGGCTCGTAGGTGAGCCTATCTCGTACAATGTAGGAAAGGAAAGTTGCAACATCGTTTCTTCGCGCGAGAGAGACCGCGACGCGCAGGCGGTTCGGCGGAGGGGGGGGCGGAGGGGGAGAGGAGAGGACAGGAACGGCTGTTCTCTGTGTGCAGAGGGCAAAGTTGGTGTTCGGGAGAAGAGAGCGCCGAGAGATCTCGAGCTGCTAAGCCGGGATGTCAGTGACCGGAGCATGACCTCAAGATCATTGCACCACTACCGCCTTCGACTCGCTCTTCTGTATTCGCCCGTCCATCCGTGCACTCTAACGTACGTCCATTCGTTTGTGCCGTCGACTTCCCCATTCTCGCTCGCTGCGAACCCACGAACTGCGAACGCGAGGATTCGCGGTCGTTTGGCGATTTCGGGGGCCTTATCAGGCCAGAGATGACCAAAAGGTCAAAAAGGACGGTGGGAAAAAATGTTAGCTGCGAGAAATGTTAGTGTAATTTCGAAGATTGTTGGAAGTAGACTGAAAGAGTAAGAGCTTCATAAGCTTCAGTGTTTGATCGTTTATAGAATAAAAGGTCAATGTATTCACTTATGGTGTGTATTTTGTGAACATTAGTGTTGAGTAGTTTAAAATAAGAGTCATAGATTATGAAAACATTTGTTCGACCAATTTTACTTTTTAATGTAAATTCGAGAGTACCTTAAAGTAGTTCGGTCTTCACAGTCGCTAGATAAAATAGAAACTGATAAAATAGCAACCATTGATGTTAAAAATGTTAATAAAAATAAGAAGTTACCAAAATGACCATAAAATAGTGTTATTTCAATTATTCCTTCACTTTTCCTATTATAACTGTCAATAAAAGCATTTATTTCGAACTATTTACTTTCGAAACATGTCTGACGTAAGCAAAAAGTAAATGTTATTTGGTCATATTTATACGGTTTTTGGGCAAAGAAGGTTTATAAAACTTTGTTTTCAAAGTTTTCATATGTCTCAAAGCAGTATCCGTAACAGCCTGTATTAAAACCTTATGTTTTGAAATAAATTATTTCAAAATTTAAACC
>JABFPB010000968.1:0-29460 GCA_022817645.1 Ceratoteleas bidentatus | reverse complement strand
AATAAGTGACAAAACATATATGGTCCGTATATGGCCATATATGTTTTATATATGGCCGTATATGTTTCCAACCATTCTATATATGGCCATATATGATTTTGTTATTTCATATATGGGCCATATATGTTTCATTTTTACTAGGGACGTGTCATGTGTGAATAAAATATTCCACAATATGTTGGGTCAGTAGACATATCCGAATTTACAGTGTATTTATTCGTTGTACCGCACATACACGAGAAATCAAAGTGTCTTAGAAAAAAACATTTCGATACTTTTAGTGTCTTTTTCAACAAACAGACCTCATGTCTTTTCTCCAAAATCGTCTTAATAAAAAACACCTGCTTTTGCAGTGTACAGAAAAAAATTCGTATAAAATTAGTCAGAATTTTGTTGCCCCCCAACACCGGTGATAGCGAACCTGACATTTTAGGTAATGGGCGGCACTGTGTAAATTGAATTGTTATACTAAGTATGAAAAATTGTGCACACTTAAGCGCACTATTTGTATCGCGAAATGTTCTTTTACAACTTACAAAGATGTGGATTTCAGTTAAATGCCACCGACAATTAGCAGCAACAAGAAACCAACATTAACTACCGTAATCAGTAGAATTTTACACTTGATTGTGTAAATTTACACGAAATACGAAACAAGCTTACTTCCATGAATGTCATGAAGATTACACGAGTTTTGTAATACTACATTGAATGTGTAAAGTTATTCAATGTGTAAAGTCATTACTTATATGTAAAATTACACTATATAAACAGTGTAATGTCAGTAACACCTACAGTGGTACAATTCATATGATAATTGGTGTAAAGCTTGTATAATTTTACCCGATTCTTCACACGTTGTACTTTGTCACTGAATATTTTTCAGTGGACTTCGTAAAACCCAAAAATAACTTGTCATTCCTAGTTAATTCCAAACGCAACGTACCAATGCCATCAAACCGCCTCATCAAAATGCTGTAACTTTTGCCGACCGAGCATTAATACAAAACTGTTTTCCCTCGGTACAGTTTCGCCGAGTCAAAAACTTTATTAATTAGCCGAAAGAATAGCTGCGACCTCCATTTCCAGTCGCGTCCGCATTTCAATTGCGCAACACAAACGATCAAACAGAACCTCTTTCTTGCTCCCATTAACATTTAGATTGGAGACTGAACGTGGAAGAGGGGTTACGAATCATTTCTCATGAATGCTCTGCAAGATTCATCGACAATGTGCCGCTATCGATTTCGTATTTACTCACCAACGATGTATTATGCTAATTTAAGATGCGGCGTTTGATAATAAAATAATACTCCGCCATTCATCAACCGCCGGCTCTAAACGCCGCTAACTCGCATAAAGCCCGCAATTGTGCTCGATCATCGTACAAACGTCTCACTTTTCCATTCTTAATTTTTCAACTCACTCGCCCCTTTGATTCGCTTGAAAAATGCATCCCGTCGAACAACACGCCGAGCATTCCCTTCCTGCGGAATATCAATCCTGAATTCAATTTTGCACGGTAATTCGCGTATCTTCGCGCGGATATCGTAACACTTAACTTACAGCCCGCTTTCGTTCGGGAATTTGTACCGGCCGCGTTTACAAGTGCACGCACGTAGCTGCCGAGATATTGATGCTCGATCATCTGGATACACCATACTGAAATTTCGTGGATAGAAACGTTATAAGATACTGTGCAAAATAAACGTTTGCCAAGAATTGAATTACTGCATTTATGACGCCGGCATCATTATTGGATCAACGTTTTCGTTCTCAATCGAGAAAATTTCGTCTGTGTACTGTGTAAAAAAAGGTGGGCAAATTATTTGTTGAGTTGATTTTTGTCAAGATACACGTAGAGTGAATTGTTTGCTAATGTGTAATGGAATTGCACAGTGGAAGAAAATAATTTAGAAAACGTAGAAATTAAATAAAAACTGGAACAGTCATTATTTATTGACATACATATATAACCTAACTTTTATAGGTTACACTCTAAGAAAATTTCTATTAATAACGTAAAACGGAAATCGTTTAGATTTAGTCCTTTTGTAGTGATGGTAGAGAGTTACCTTTCTTAGAGTGTAATAAAGTATAAGAAATAATAAGATTTTTCTACTTAAATTCATTATGCAGTAAAAATTTGTTCACAAATTTATTAAAAAACAATTATTTGTATGTATACATTCGTGTCCGGCACTGGAGAAGGGTTCAATTTAATCGACAAATGAGGAAAAGTGCCTTGGGGTGGGGGTAACCTAGATCGTTCGGAATATACCCCCGAGGCCTTCTAATATTAAGTTTCACGTGAAACTTTATTTTCAAATTTTATTTTTCCTTTAAGATTATTTATGCTGCAGTTGTCCTAAATCTTTGCAATGCTTTTACATCACTCAAACACAGATTGTTTTTCATACCAATCAGACATTCAGTTTATTAAGTGACCTCATTTACCAATTGTTCGTTAATAACAAATGCTTCCACATTGAAATGAATTTCACAACCAAGCGAATTTCCAATCACCATTCAGCAACAATCCAAACTTTCGTCATCAAATTGTTTTCCACTTTGAATAAAAACTGCTATACATAAGGAAGGTTTATTACGCGTTCATGACATTCAGTATTTTACCGCGTTAAAGTGTGAAGCATTGTAATCTGCATTCACGATTTTTTTTCTCGCCGCGGGAAACAGCCGAAATGTGGAACAAAGTAACTCGGGTTGACGTACGCTTAAAAACAGCGAAAATGTAAACTTCCGTAACACGCAAAATCAGGAATAAACTGTCCATATAAATCACTCAATTTTGAGCAATACATGCAAAATTCCCTGCAATGACATAGTTCGATGAATATGATAACAAGAGTTTGAAACTACATTTACGCTGGATCAAGATATATCGCAACAATAATTGTGTACGTACTTTACATTGTACACCCGAAATCACAATACAGTCATAATTGTATACAAAGGGCTGTTAAAATTATATACGATCCAGCGCAAATTACAATATGCACAACAAAAGTGTTCGCGGCGCAAGTTATACATATTTAAAGCGTACCGTGCACTTACTCTCTGTGCAAGTTTATTTACAAAGGAAATACCGTGTGCTATTGCTAATACATTAATGCGCGCATTTGCGAAAGTGCACATTTTATGAGTTATAATTACGATTCCGACAACCTTTTGCCGGGCGCCATTATGGTTGTTCCGGTATAATGTCGGGCGTTATCTATAGAAAATAGGAAAAGGTAATAGCCGATATGACTATAATAGCGGATAATTAGCGTGCAGCCATCGTCGGGGCGTTCGATAAAAAAAAATACACGTCGCGGAGTAATTAAGATACAGCGAATTATGACGCGAATTATAAAATGTTAATGCCGGAGTAGCCATTGTCAACTATTACGGCCGTGTTTAGTACGTAAATCGACTGTATACGGGTACAATTAAATCCATTTCATTTCAGATGGTCGTTAAGGGCAATTTACATGTTATTAACGGAATATGATCGTTTGTATGCGCAACTCAAAATGTATGAGCTTTTATGTCGCGAATATTGAGGGAAAGCTTTCTTTGAGTTAGATCAAAAATTGCTTTGGCGAAACGCCGTTTCAAAATGTGGATAAGTAAAATTCCGCGACGGAACGAGGTGCGGACAAGTAATGTGCAGAAATAAATCGTGAAATAAAGTGGCAATTTATTGTGTGGAATATTAATTTAGGTGTTTACTTTGTTGCGGCGCGAGCAGATGGAGGTATTAATTTAGCCATTATCCGAGCGAGGCGCAGGGGTTATTAAAATAACAAACGAAATAGTTGGTACACGAAATATGTGTAAACATTTCTTGGACCACTCTGCTTTCGGTGCTGCGCATGTGTTGAAACGAGCACTAATTACATGTAAAATTCTCAGATACGTGTTTATCGTTATAATTGGAGAATATTGAACGTTTTAAATGAAGACAGGGTGAATATATTAATGAAACTGTGCACTTGATTACAGCGAGGATGCAATTTGTTATTTTTAAAGATTAATTTTTTAATAAATTGCGAAGTCGATTACGTATGAATATGTATGGGAAAGTGTTCTACATTTAAGTCTACTCAAATTTAAAAATGAGTTTCAAAGGCTGGAAAAATCTTCGCATTTTTGCTCGACTTCATAAAAAATGAACTCCTGGGTCATTTGCAAAGTTACACGCCGTTTAATTAAACACTTTCGGAAACTTTGGACACATTTTTCGCAAAATTACGTTGAGTGGCTGGCGTGTCGAATTGCTCAAAAACTAATCGACTGATCAACTTTCAACAAAACTGTAATTTGGGATAAATTTGAACTCAGAAGAAATCATTCGTTAGTTACAATCGTTAGTTACAATGCAAAGATTTTGCGATTAATTACTTTAGCACGTTTCTTTTCAATGATTGGCATGCACTGATTGGAAAAAATGATTTTCCTTTATTGGAATCTGACATGGGGGCGTGGATCAAAATGGAACAAATTTTGTTTGTTAAAATCTGATATAGAAACTAAGAAGCATTCTTGTAATTTGCTCAGATTTATTTACTCCTCCCAAATTACAACTAAATAAATATCCCATAATCCCTGAAACACTTGCCCCTGCACTTCCTGTTTTAATTTCTCAAAACCGTTCATCTCTACTGGCTCAAACTGCTGGAGTCAGAGCCAGAAACGCCCAGGCGATTCGCGTTTATAAAAATTGATCCGCACATTTTATGCACGTACGCGAGATGCCGATACAAAATGGCGTCTGGCGAACGGGCATTTTATTGTGCGGAACGAAGGCGCGTATATCCATGAACGTGTATCTGATACCGATAATCGAGCCTTATAGAAATTTTTCTATAACGTGAACAACGGCGAAACAGTTAGAGCGCGCTTTATACGTCGCAATGCAATTAAGATAAGCGGGCAGTGTGTATTTATGCGCGGGTCGCGGATTGCCGCGTGTGTGCCACACGGTTTGACACGGTGTCGCGGTGTATATGCCCGCCCGGGAGATACCTGATATTGCGCATACATATTTTGCGGCAAATATTCAACGTGACCGCCCGGAGGTGCGATGCCTCAGAAAGTTTCGAAACAGATACGTACCCTTTTAGTAAGCATTTAGATTCACCCGATGCACTCTTACGTGCACGTGTATCGCGTTGCGCTTTATGCAGCGCGACGATAACGCGAGCGCCGAAGAAACCGTCATTTTTTCTCACGGACGGATAATTTCGTCGTCGACCGTGCGATAGAGATTGTTAAGGAACGGATAGAATAACGTATTCGATGGCGGAAGGAAAGTTGCCTGGCAGTGCAAAATTGCACCGGTTCAACAATTTTGCAGTGTTTTTCGTCGAAAATTGTTCGAATAAAAGTCGAAGAGAAACTGCAGGAAAAAGGGGTTCTGCAGGTTGTAGATTCGGAAAAAATGGCGAGTTTGATTAAAGAAAATACGAGCTTTGAGATAAGACTCCGGGTAAGATAATAAAAGACGGATAAGAATTTTATAGAAACGTTTGCATGAAATAACGGCGTTACGGTAACGACTTCATAAGGAAAGTGTGCAGTATAAAATCACTTAGCCGAATGTTTAGTTCAATAGCCTTATAATGTGCCGTTTTAGCACGTCGTAGACCGTTGGTTCATCATCTTGATTATCTCGTAATGAAGTCGTAAGTTTATTAATTTTATTGCGCCGGCTAATTCGGGGTTTAATTTTCGTTTCGGTGGACGTGCGACAAAAGTGGGTTTTAATCGAATTTTGCGGCAAATGTTTGATTAAATATAATTCGCTGTTTATCGGTCGTTTGTATTTTAATAACAATGAAGTTCGTCGAGTGTTCCGAACTCATTGAATTAATTCGGGACAAATTGTAAATAGGTATGGTAATTAGCTTTTCATTTGCCTAATGGAAATTTATAATTGCACATTTCTTTGAGTCGAGGTATTACGATTTATCGTGAAGCGACAAAATAAAACCGCGGATCACGAGCAAATTTTAATTCCGAGTTTGGTATTATTCAAATTTTACTCATCAGGCATTGCACATCGTTGTTGTATTGTTTTCACGTGAACAATGAAAGTATGAATTTAGTGATTTTTTTCGGTCGTTCGGTCTTTATACCTCTAACACGTTGCAGAAAATGTTTTTTAAAAGTCTGAGGTGAAATTCATTTCCGGAAAGATGATATTAGCCGTTGCTCCGGCCGGAAAATGGTGTATTCCAAGTCCATGTTATATAATATAATATAATTATACAACATAATATAATGTTAAATAATATCAAAACAATATCTCAATACCAACTGCCATACTGTAAAATCCAGATTCGTTTTGTTTAATTTGGAAAAAAATTGTCATCGTACATCCGTACGCGCAAATTGAATAACACGTTTCCACGTCGCAATTAAAATGTTTAATCTTTAGCAATCAGCATTGATCAACGAAAAGTAAAACTGATGCACGTAAACCAAATAAATTGTTTTTCGTTGCAGGCTGTGCATTTTTGACACTCTGCAGTCGTGACGGTGCAATCGACGTCCAGGATACACTACATGAGAAGCGGACTTTGTCAGGGGTGAGTTGTCACGATTAATCATTCGTCATTCGAACATTTATAATTGTTCTGCGCGTCTACTTTAAAAAAACAATATTAATCAATATTTCGTCGTCCAACAACGCACGCCATTCGTCGCGTTTGCAGCCATTTGAAACGCAAACACTCGGCGGATTATCTACAACAAATTGAAGGCTTTATGAAAATAAACGGTTCCGTCATTTGGCGCTGCATCTGACTTTAAAATCAGCGACAAACATTGCAGCGGAAAAACAATGGGGTCAATTGTATTTTTTGCATCAAACATTTCATCTCTGTTACTCCAGTAAAAAAAGTGAGATCGTCGGATATGCCCTACCTTAAGAAAAATCTTTTCAGGAGAAGAATAGAGATTTATTTTGTCTCGTTTGCGGTCGTCATGTTCTCATGACGACCGCAGTTTATTCCATAATAAAAATAAAGCAGAATAGAAATTTAAACTTCAAAACAGATGAAATTCTAATTTATATAAATTGGGGAACAATCTTTCAAGTGAATTGTATATTCATTATTTTTTCTATGGAAAAAATGATGCATTGTCTACAGCAAATAAGGATTTAATAGTTCCAACAAACTTTTCTGAGTTAATATATATTTTTGAGACAACTAAACAATTTTTCTGGGTGTCCCTGTATTCATTTTTTCTGACTCCTTAGGATATCGTTAAACCCACTTTGGGGCCGTGAAACGCGTCGCGACTGCAGCGCCACGTACATCAATACGTCGCAACGGTCACCTTGGAGCGGCGCATTTCTAATATAATTTGTAATATTCTCATGACGCGAATTTTGATCCTAAATGTAAACCGGTGTTACGGTCTCTCGGCAGTTCCGATGCCGAGCGTTGTTTAACTGCCAAAGCGGTGCCAACACGCCCCTTTCCATTATCTGCTACCTCTTGGAAGTTCGCAGCGAGTCCTAGCGTTATGTTTCGTTAATCTATCCCCGAAACAATGTTGCTACAGTCTTGGCACCGCTGCCAGCGGAAATCGTTTTAAATGTTATGCCGAGGGATGTGCCGGAGGTTCGCCTGAGTTATGACATTATGAAGAGGCAGGCATATGCGGCAGCCGAACGCATTTATGCACGCGAATGCGAAATCCAATGAAATGTTATAGATATGTTTGCCGTTGCGCCGAGCTCGGGCTCGCAAAATAATTCACGGCCGTTTCAAATCGGCCGCAGCCTCCCGACTTTCGCGACGCGGACTTAATCAAGCGTTATCGCTCGAGTTACGCGGAGGCGATGGATTAATATTTGGGCGTGCCGGCTTTGCGAGTCAAGTCGCTCAGGGCGGCCGCGTTTAACAACATTTTCGCCGGGCGAGCAACTTCGCCGATAGTTGCGGCGACGACCAATTCGACGTTTTTGCGCTGTTAGAACAGGGCGAACGAGTGTTCGAGTCACGATGGACCTGGTCCGAATTTCGGGTAGAGGTGGAATGAGGTGATCTGGATTGGATTCGCGCGATTAGTTGGTGGGGTTGGTAGAGTTGGTACACGCAGAAAAATATTTAAGCAATTTTTACTAAACTGTTAAGCGCAGGATGTACAAATCAATAAAATTGTATGTAACTGAAATGTAACTGAAAATTCCGTTAAATTTACTGGAAATTCAGTGAATTTTACTGAAAAGTTCGGTTATTTCTGCCAGATTTTAAATCTGTAGCTCCACTGCTTCACGTTTAGCAAGTGTAAGTGTGTTTTTCTGGACCTGTATTATATTCTGCGAATACGTTTCCTTCAGGAATGACAGTAAATTCATTCCTGTTTTTGAACAAATCTGGATGAGGTTTGCCTACCTGACTATTGACGGATTGCATCCTACGTCCAGATGATTGCCAAAATGCAGCCAGAGTTTGTTTCAGTCTGGCAACAGTTTGAATCCCGCACGGAAGAAATATATACACAAAATATACGTGCAATATATTACTTTTTTCCACAAACATATTTTTTTAAATATATTTTATATTGCTTATTACTTATATTTCCTCCAAATGTACATAAAGTAAAAATATATTATAGGTAATTATATATTTATGTATTTTTTATTTGTAATAAATAGATGGAAAGCTTATAAAAAAATATATATATTTTTGCTCAATATGTATGTAATTTTACATATATTTTGAGAGTTCTTTCTCTGACTTATAACATTGGTAATATTGTGAAATTAGAATCGACCATCATAAGCAGCTTCTTTAATTTTACAATAGTCCTCATTTTCATATTAATTAAACAATCTATGGAGAATGTAATCGAAATGAATTTAGAAGTTTAGTTTTCAATAATAATTTATAATTATGATTATAAATTAACTGCTTTACTGTTTTCATACCCATTACACATTCCACAAAATAAAGCTATCCATTTAATATTTATCTTGTGGAAAATTATATACATATGTATGTGTCGAAAATTCGTTAAATTTTAATTTGCAAAATGTAGCATCAATCCGTGTCAAATCTCACCTTTATGTATTCATTCACTCATGCTATTCATTCTTGACAACATACATTCTATTACATCCAGAAGATTTTCTTTATACAAATAAACTTGGATAAAAAAGTGAAATCAATCAAATGTTGTGAACATCTTATGGGCTAATGTTATAATACATATTTTTTATTTGCACCGTACGTCGATAAAAAAATATTCAATTAACAAAAAATGGGTACTTATTATATCACTATGCGAGAAAACAAAGTCGTCGAAAAAAACATTTAGACACTTTAAGTGACGTTTTATTAAAAAACATCTTCGTTAGAGACGTTTGTCATGTCTTAAAGAAAACACATGTTTTTGTAGTGAAAGGCAGTATTTTTGTTAGTCTGACAAAATTTAGATTCATTTATCTAAATTATTTAGTTAAACAAAACAAACTGATTTGAGTGAGTTAATTTTGAGTAAACCAATTAATAATGGATTCACCATAATGAATCCATTTCATAGCGAGTTAACCGTATCTGTTAAAAATGCAATCCTCATACCAAAAGTAAGAAATTAATACTAAGAAATATTTCATTTCCAAGCAGCCAGTTGGTAGGTTCATTGAATATTTGAAATAACGGACGAGCGATTGACATAAATAAAAAAGCACGCACGCGACACGTCTCCATCGGAACACCTACGTATATTAATTCAAATCGCGATGGCGATGGCAAAATATTCCATCGTCCCGGCGTACCCTCGCTGCATAATTAAAGAAAAGAAGACATTCTCGGTTTTCTCGCCAACATCGAATAAGATTCACTGCGCGCACGCGAACGTTCGATCAGCCCGACTGCAATGTGCCGGCACAAGGATCGTCCGCCACGATAGACGGAATTAAAGGAGAAACGCCACGCAACTGCGTAGTTAATCCACTATCAATAAATTTGCCGGGCTCTCCCTTGAGTCGGCTCGCGTTATCATGCGATTGGCCTGGCGATAGAATTTTCAAATTTCCCGCTCCCCTCAAAGCGCCATTACGCCCCTTCACGAAAAATACCGCCCGTCGGACATTGTTTTCCCCGTAAAACCTCGATTTCATTGAATTAAACGCGATTTATTAACTATCGCGCAGCTTTTTCGAGCGAATCTTTCGTTGGCCTTTTTACGCGGATATTTATTTCGAATGTGCGATCGAACGTGCGCGCGAGCGAGCGCGCGCCAGAGGGACGGAAATACGTGGCGCGCACTTTCGACTTTCGACCCGTCGAACGAAAAACGACTTCGGTTGTTGATTCAAAAAACTTTTTTCCTTCCGCGCCGGTGCATTAGTAACTTGTTATCTCACAAAGAGTCCGGTTTTGTCAACTGCACTTTGCCGTCCGGCAAACCGTATTTCAGCGAGCGAAATTTTTCCGCTGAATCAACTCGGCATCCACGCGCGCTCGTTTTTCAGTTTACACAACGAAATGCTAGTCAAATGCGAGGTTATGTTTTAACAAGATAATTTAGTTGGGCGAAGTGAATTGCAGTTGTCCTAACTAAACAGTCGTTCTCCGTGTAAATAAACGTTTCGGAATAAGGAAAACAGTGTAATTGAAGACGATTAGGCGCGCGCGAACGAAATTCGGTCAATAATTTGGGTTGCGCGACGCGACACGTGGCGCATTGACGGCGCGCGACTTGCGAAAACGTCCGCTAATGCAATGCGCGAAATACTTAATGAGCCATAAATAGCCGGGCGTAACGCCTTCGATACATATTTGCCGTGTCGCGCGCGAGTTTAGCATTGTTTGAGTTGCGCGGAGACTTACGAGGATATTCGCGCAGCGATTGGAAATACGCCGAGTCGTAACAAGGGCGCACACCTGAGGCCCATAACTCGGTCGAATGGCGCAGCCTTCATAAACACGGATAGCACGGCCAACTCCCGCGTGTCGCGATGCAGGCAATAACAATGCCTTTAGTTAGCGCGGCTAAACTTAGACTATAATCAAATCAAGTTTGCTAACTACGCACGATCGTGCGCCACGCAAAAATACGCCGCGCGCTTGTTGTTAACGGGCGAAGTTCGCTGAACTGGCACGTTTTGACATTCTTCGGCGTTTTAACGGGTGAGGGATTAGAGCGGAAGACTTGGAGAGTAACGGTTGAGGAAACATCTTCCCGAATAAAAAAAAAAATTTTCAAATCTTGATTAAGGGGGGACACAACTTGAGACCGCTAAAAAAAGGTGTTTTTTGATAATTTTTTTAAGACATTAGAATAAATGCAATCGCTTTGGGTTTTTCACATGTTATAAAGTAATATTTCATCTTTATTTTTTGAAATTTTCAGCAGAAAAAATTTGTTTCTCTGCCATTGGCAGCCCTGCCAGTAGACAGCTGCAGGCGATGCATTGGTCGCTTGCGGGACAGCGCGTTCAGTACTGAAATATTGGAGAAACAAATGGATTCGATTTTCGGAATCTACGTTAAATTATCTAAAAGCATATCATTTTTTCGAAATTCGCAAAATTACCAAAGCTCTAAAAAAAGGTTCAATTTTTCGTTGAAAAAATCGCTACTAAAATGCACATAAAAAATCAAAAAATGGGAAATTCCGAAAAATCTTATGATACCTTTTAGATAATTCATTTTTACATAGAAAACCGAAAGAATCAGCAAAATCGATCGAATAGTTACAGAGATCTCTGTCTCGCAAGCTAACAATATGTGGTTTCGAAAAACGCGTTTAAAGATTTGAGTTGTATTGAGAAATAGGGGATAAGGACCCCTATTTCTCGCTGCATCTTCGTAACGACTTTGTATATCGATTTGGCATTTTGACGCAACATTCTAGACAGTATAACCATGTCGAAAATGCAAAAACAATTTTTCGATTTTTTGAAAATTCTCAAGTTGTGTTCCCTCTTAATAGTTGACTGACTGTTTCCAGACTATATCCAGACTATAAAAGGGTCTGGTTGTAGTGTGGATACAATCTGGAAATAGTCGGGATACAATCTGGCAGTAGTATTGGGACTAGTAGAATAGCGTGCGACACTGGCGGATTTTAACGGAACTGAAGCGAATGGCGGATAGCTGTGTACAAACAATTTGATTAAACAATCGATTTGATTAAAAGCCCTTTTATATTGTCCAAAAACTAAAACAGCCATTTTTATTAAGAAACAAGTCATTATATTGAGAAAACGACAAATTTTATTGCGAAATTGTGGAAGTCGCCTAATATTATTCGCCGCCATGACTTCTGACTTCAGCACCGCCAACGGATTCTGCTAGTCTCAATATGTGACCAGACCAAAACGGCCTTATTATGGAAATGATCAGCTATTGATCAAGATTTGAAAACATTTGTTTTCTCGGGTGTGGCAGTCTTTGGTGAATTTCTTCCTAGAAAGAGTGAATTTCTTCCTAGTTAAAAAAATGCCATCAGTTACCATTAGGACTGATTCTGATTGTATCTATATGTCCCTGTGTGGCGTTTTGGCAGTAAAGTGTCCGAAATTGCCGTATTATTTTGGACAATCTATATGGAAATGCATATAGCCGCAGTGGCATGTAACCATACTTCCATGTAAAAAGACTTCTCTGACGGTTTGTAAGCGGTTTTGGAATGAATTTGTTTATAGGTATCTAATTGTTCGGATGAATTTTTTTAACTCCGTTGCTATTGTAGTTTCAATGTTAAGTGGATTTTGATTGAGAAAAAAATTGTATGAAATTACAGAAAGTTACTGTAATTTTGACGTTATATAATTTGACGTTATATAAACTTTTGCAGAACATTAATGTTGTTCTTCAACTCCGACGTAACATTAAAACGTCCACTTTCAAAGTTTTCCAGTGGTTCTTAAAACATTGCCTTGGCGGTTTGAAACGTCTTCAAAACGTTTATAAAATGTTTTTTCAATCTCTTTTAAACTATTTAGAATGTTGATAATCTCGTAATTGAAATGGAAGTTATATCGCAAAAAGATCACTTAAATAGCAATTAATGTATCACTTTTATTTAATCGTGTAAAGTTTATGAGCACTACACATTTTTGTTCAATTGAACTAATTCCATTATTGCGGTACATGTGATAATTTCTTCACATAACAAACCATATAAGTGTAATATGATGTAAGACTGAGTAATTCAACACGAATGTTTATAAGTGTATTTTTGTAATCTGGAACAGCAAACATAATTAATGTAATCCATTCACGTCGGCAAATGTCACTGTGCATCATTCTAATGACAATATAAATAATCTAGAATTGACAGAATACCATTGTAAGTTTTAATCGGTTAACCTCGATTCAAATGAAAAATAACGGGTAGGAAACACATGATTAATTTCTTTATTTCAAAGTAACAGTTTTACACAAGTTCGGTTCTTTTCTTTAATGCAATGAAATTAACGATGTTCGGTGGATTATGAATTTACGATTTATTTGGTGCGATTACTTGAAAAAGTCTGAAAAGTAGACTTACAGACTGTAATTTTGAAGTTATAATACTGATCATTGTGCAACTTTGATACATTTTGTTAAGACGGAAGAATTAAACGTATGTAGTAGGCATTGTCTAGATTCTGGTTAAGATATAAATATTTAAACTAAAAAGTTGCAATCTAATTATCAGTTTAACAATTTAATTCACAGTTGAAAATACATTTACCGCAATCTGCTTAAAAATACACCTTCGTAATAAACGTATTATTGCTGATAAAAACTGTATAACGGCACTACTTAAATAAGTTAAACATAAACTCGAAATGAAAACTGGTCCAGCTTTAACATAAATCAATTTGAGTTAATAACCATTTAATTACCTGACCTAATTACTGTCTTTTCTCCTTCTTCATTAGAGGTACGATGTGACTTTGTTTATCGAGACACCAAACTATTAAATTCTTCGGAATATTTTCTCGTTTCGTGCACAGATTCGGTCATTAAATCTTTATATATCGAATCAATAAAGTTGCTATCGAAGATATAATTACCTCGTCAAAACGTCAGCTGTAACATCGCAGCATGGCAATTACAGCAACTTGCCATTTTCTCTACGAATTCACTTTTTTAACGTTAATAATTCATAGCTCGGTATTTTCCAACACAACAGCGTCAGTAGTTTGACTGTTTGGATACACATGTAACAGATACAGGAAGCGCGGGACAAACGTGATGATACATATAGTCGTCCCTGTGTGATAAAGGCGTTCCGATTTAATTCGTGTTTATTTATCCTGGTTTTGCCGAAACGCCGCGCGAGCTAGATGTTTTGTGCTATTATTGCCATGAACTAGTGCGGCGCGTCTGAATAACGTTAACAGATCGCCAGATGTTACTACGCTTCATCGGTATTCCACACGCGACAGAAAAATCTATATTCCGTATGCATCGATGCTTGCGATTCAATCTACCACAATTGATTCCATAACTTTAATACATTGTGAATCAAACTTCATATTCGGAAACTAAGATGTCTTTTAACATTCATGCTATGTCGCACCCGACTTACTTTACTCGCTATTTAGCCAGTCGATATTGTCACGAGAACATATTAATGTTGTAATTTATTTTGCGCGCTGACTAATGCAGTTACGCCCGAATAAAGTTAATGCATTGCAGACTTTGCAGCAAAGTTGCGAGCAATTAGGATACATATGCAATGGTATTCGTGAATGGGCAAACGGGTCGGGTAAATGGTGTTACATTTTTTAGTACAGTTTAACTTTTGTAGGAAGAATGGAAATAATCGAATTGGAATGTTTGTCGGTGGGATTCTCATTTTTGCATAATTAATGAATGCACGTGAAAATCGCCGAAACAAGAAACCGTCTGACACTCTTGCTTAAATAACTATTGACATATTTTCCTCGTAGCGTATAAAGTGAATTTTGCTCGGGAGTGATTTTTTACCTCGTTAAAAATCCATTTGTAATTACGACGGCGAGCTAAAGCTACATCAAATATTCAAGATCAGAGGTAATGTTGGTACGTTTCTTTCCAAATAAATCCAAATATCTTGTTTAAACAAGATACTAACGAAGTGTGATTGTGATGTTTACATTGTATTTGCGATACCTGGATATTTGCCTTGCATTTTCGTTCCTAATGCAAGGCATTTGCTGCCTCGTTACAATACAAATTACTGCAACTGATCCCTTTCCCCGTTGTTACAGCACAATGCAGCAGAAAATGCTAAATCCACACTATTTCCACATTTCCTCTTACATTACTAAAAAATGGCTACCAATCAAACCAACACGCAACCTAACCTAAAAGCTGATTTCAATTTCAAATCAGCTTACAAGAATTCAGGTTAGTATAACTAAATTCATCTTTCTCTAAACTATTGCTCCAAAGTTTCCACCAACATTTGCCCATTCTTCAAAAGACTCTTTATCTCCATTCGTTTTTCCACCTTCGATGATCCTCCCCAAGTAGGCGTTTCATATTAAAAACCGAAACGTCGTCTGGCATAATAGTTGGCCGGTTATTCCAAGTTTGACCTTGTTTGCGCGATTTGAGATGCATCAAACCGTGCAGTTTGTAAAGTACATAACTGTGCAAACGTCTGCCGATGTTCGCGGCCGTTAGCGTTAGCAAAGTCTTGTACATCCAATTGGGCCGCAACGCTTGTGTTTCCCCGGCACTTACGCGCCGCTGAATCCATCAGCCGGGCGCTTTTTCACGCTCGCCGCGCTATTTTTCTTCGCGCTGCGCCGAGTCAAACTTCGGCCTCGCCGAAAGTGAACTGCAGGATCTCGCGTAATATAAGATATCCTTATATCACGCGATAACTCCTGACCCACTAAACCACTCGAACTTTCGCGTTACGTGCTACTGCCGCGAGATACCGCAATTTTCCGCGTTCCTTTTCCGTCCGCTTTGCAACGTCCCGTCCGTTCTGAGAGAGGATTGTTGAAATTGAAACAACGTTTGCTTCGATCGAGACAGTGACGCAGTTCGCTTCGTTTTAAAGATTTTCCAAGGACATTATTTACTGGTTGCTGATCATTTTGCAATGAGATAATAATTGTTGACCTTAATGGTTGACCTCCGGGTAGATTTGTCATTTTTCGCATTTTAAAAATGTGGAAAATTTAGAAAACTGTAAAAAAACTATAAAACTGTACATTTTAAAGTGATTACTTTGGACTTTTATAATAAAATAGTAGTTTATACTTCAAATGTGTTTAAATCCTATCACGGTAGTCGTTCTAACCTCAAATGTAATGTAAATTGTTGAATGGAATTTTAGATTGAATTTCTGATTAGTATACTAATCTTGTTGTGAAAGAATAGTCATTCTTAATCCCTGCATTATAATACAGGGATTAAGAATTACTACTTTTGAGTAATCAATGTTTCAATTTTTAACGTTTGCTGCAAAAAAAACCTTTTCTGATAAAGATATGTGTAAATATGACTGTTGTTATGTGTATAGGAAGAATATATTAGTTCGATTTGCTGAAGTTGGTTTCTGTTTGCAAGTATAGGGTTTATGTTGAGCAAACCAAGCAATATTGCTTTAGTTCAGAGTTTGGTTAGTTTGAATTATTTAGATGTAATCATCAACTTGGATACATAAGGTAAAACGCGAATGACAAATCAATAATAGTAAATCAATGATAATAACGAAATCTGAAATCGTAAAAGACGGGCGTGAAGTTGTTTTAAAGGAAATATATTTTTGTATCGAATATTCAATTCTAAATACAATGTAATAGAAATGAATATAACCGTATAACTGAATTATTAAGAATTATGTAACGGTAGTACAAAAAAATGATTTTTTATACAATTATTAAGTGTATAAATGTTTATACACTTAATAATTGTATACACTTAGCAATAATAATAAGTGTATGTAATATAATTAAGTGGGCATTATTATAATTAATTATTTAACTAATTACTACATATGCAAATAAAGTTAAAGGAAAAAAAATGTTCCTTTAACTTTGTTTTGTGTTGTGTGTACTGACCCGTTAAAAATGCGTTGTAATAGCCCTTTTATGTGTTTCTACGAAGGTATGTTCCAAAGCTAACTAGAACTTTATTTCTAACTTCCAAATCGTTTGGTGCCAGTTAAAACACCTTTTCTGCATTCGAATTCACAGAATCACATCGTGTAGTGTGTTCTTTTAATACGGAAAAGTGTAATTTAAAAATGGCAGCGTAGCTTTTTGACGCAAATAAAAAAATGGTATGGCACTTCGGGCGGACCGCAATTATGACGCGTGACGCGGTCATGACTTATTCAAAAACTTTTTTCCTCCGCGTTTCACCTCGCGTCGCCACTTCTGTTTTAATTAGACGCTTTGCTTGTCGAAGACGTCTGCGAGACCCCCTTTCGTAAGCGCCACGTAAAAATGCCATTTCCACGATGACATGCGTGTAATTTTTCACACGAAACGCGAGTCGGTCAACGAAAAGTCGACGATCGCTCGATCTTTAGTCCCATTAAGGGGCAGAACAACCTACAAATCATGCAAGATCCAAAAAATTACATTACAAATTACTTTCCAAAAAAGTACATAACAAATTACGTTTCCCAAAATTACAAAATTAGTGGTATTTATTCTGTTTTGAAATCCGTAACGTTCAAAGCAGAGGTGGATTTCCCTTCCCAAGGGATGAAACAAATTTTTATTATTGAAGAATTTTTATTATTATTTTCCGAATTTACTTTTTGTTTAGAGTGAAATAATAAAAATCTTGAAATATCAAGTAATTTTCATGAAAATTATGCATTTTCTTCATCCGGGTTACCTAACCTTATCTATCCCGATTTCTTCATGTAATTATTCTCCCGTTACATTAAAGCAATCATCGACTGGATCGCTCGAGAATCGGGTCAACAATTATCAATACAAAACGCATTTACGCTTGGCTTTTTTCGCGTTTATTATTCTTTGGCAGCGCGCTTTTCGCGACAGCGATTTTGCCGCGCTGCAATCCGGAAATGTACTCGTTAACAATTTCCCTCGGCCACGGTGAAAGCCGAAAATGTCAGCGAAATGAAATTTTTGCCGATTCATCTGGATAATTTCAATCAGCGATTATCGCAGCGGCGAACCGCAGGCTCGCCTCGGGTGAATTTCATTTTCAAGACCCGTTTGCTAATCATCGAGGAACAATTGCCGGGCTTTCATTAGCGAAAAAGCCCTGCCGCCTTCGGCCCGAAATGCATCTGCGATTGCACCTGCGATAAGTGCGACGATAAATTTCGGCGGCCACGAGTGACGCGCGCCCCGCGTTTAGCCGTTTGCGTCTATTTCGCGCCGATTCGAGAGGGCGCTCGCGCGCTGCAGAAATTTTTCTTATCGCGTTCGCTCGAGGGTCGCCTCGTCCCCGACTTTTTCGGCCGTCGTTCTGGCTTATTTGTCTCTTTCTTTTTCCACGCTCCGTCGCGGCACGGATAATAATATACGTGGAGAAGGGAACGAGCTTTTGTGCGGCAAGAACGCCGGCAAGCGACAGAGACCGCGGCAAGAGGGATGCCGAACAGGCGGCTGCCGACGCCTCGGTGACCGGGCGAATACTCCCGCGAATTACATCCTAAGTGCGTGTCTCGCTTTCACTTTCCTTTTCGATTCCGCGAAAGAAAAGCCATTTCATCTTGCGCGGCTTTTTGCCGTTTGATTTACTATTCGCCGGAGGAAAGGACGGTGCACAGTTGGCGTCAATTTAAATTCGGTTTTTAGCGAAGATTTTTATGACAGTGGATTTTTGCGAGGGAGGTAGCTGAGCGATTAGTTTGTTGATTGCTGGAATTCGTTTGAAGTTTGAGCATAATTTGTTTTTAATTTTATGGGATTCTTCTCACGATGGATTCTTTGCTTGCAGTTCTTTATTCTGTTGTTATAATTGTGACTTTATTATTCTATTGAACCATATTCATGGTTACCGGATATGATACTTATTGTGTTGTATAACATTTCCGAATCACAAAAAGAACGTTATTTAAATAATTAAAAATTATTATAGCAATTACTGTAATTGTACGCAGTGTAAAGGAGGTTCGAGAATTAGATGAAAAAGCCATAACATTGTTAAGAAACAAAAGAAATTATGTTCAAAAACCTTTCTATGCAACTAAAGCACTTATTGTATCGTTATAAACGAACTTTTATTACGACCCGAGCCATAACTACACACGCACTGCACCGTCGTTAAAGTCGCATTATAATATACATATTATTTCTTACGACAAAGTACGTGCTTCATTTGCATACAGACGTTTTTGAACATCATTTCTTTCGTTTCTTAACAATATTATGGCTTGTTGGATCCAATTCTACAAAAGTTGCAAGTCCCGAGAATGTCCCGAGAACGTCCCGAGAATGTCTCGAAGGTTCTCTCGGGACTCATCCGCGAGGAGAGATAATGTATGTGAGAAATTATAGGAGATTTTTACTTCGATATACAAATAATGTTCATGTTATTTTTAGTCTACGCATAAGATACATAATTTGTAAATATCTTTTAATAAATCAGTTCCTGACCCGAGGTATAAAAGTAATGGTAAAAGTATAAGTTTGACCCAAACGTTCAGCACCGTAAAAGGTTAGCTTTAAAAATGTAACGAAATTTCAATGAGTAAGTACGTGATGAAATGTTTTTTTAAGAAGGTCCTAATTGTCATTGTCTAAATTGGATTTTATACTTTTAAATATACTGGATTTCAGCACTCTAAAAACAATCCTCTGATAATTAGAAGATTATTCGTATAATTAGAGGAATATCCTTCTAATAAGTGGAATATTCTTATTAGGAGTGGAATCTTCTTAGCGTAAAAGGATTGTCTAATAATTTTTTTCAGTGAGTTTACTATATATAAAGGTTAATATTATTTGAATATAAATTCATTCGTCATAAATAAGAAATTACATAATTGCATAATTTCCGTTCAAAAAGCGCTTCAATAAAGCATTATCCGGTTCACTTAGTAAAAATAGTTTGTAAAAAATAGTATGTAAGCGATTGCTATAAGTGATGATATAAAAGTATACAATAAAGTGATTGCTATAAATAATCGTAATTCGTGACTATTTATGCATTCGCCAAAATATTTCTCGACGAAAGATACTTATTTGTGATAAATTACAAATTATTTAAACTTTTACGTTTTTGCTTCTCGTAGACGAGGACAAATCAATGTCTGCGTATGCAGATTGGGAATTAATATAATTAAATATTTTTATTTTTAAGCAGGGTTGGAAAAAAATTATGATTTAAAAAAAATTTTTGAAATCGGTTTTTTTGATTTAAATAAAAAAATTATGATATAATAAAAAAATGTTTGCCTTTTTTCAGGTTGTGAAACAATACAATAGCAGTGTTTAGTGCCCTAACGGAACCGAAATTTCCATAAACGTTTTGTCCTAAAAGTTGTCTACAGGTTTTTTAACGTTTCAAACGTTCTATAAACTATAATAAGATCCGGAAACCGATTAATCTCCGGCTATGGAAAGTTGTCTCAACGTTTCTCAACGTTGTCGCAACGTCATCCAAACGTTTCATAAACGTTACAGTTTTTTATTTTCAAAAATTTGTAAAATTATTGAAAGTTTACCTGAACGTTTATAGAACGTTTCGAATATTTACTCTCTTAAAAAAAGATATCACTGGGAATCGAACTCAAGCCTCCGTAGTGCCAAGAGGATTCCTTACCACTGAGCCCCGAGACTTGCATGTAAATAAGGCTTTCTTGTTCATATCTCGCAGCGTACGTTTCCACAAACGTTTAGAGAACGTTCTAACAACTTTGATGTCGGAAATTTTAACGTTATATAAACGTTTACAGAACGTTCGGAACGTTCCAGGAACCTTCACACAACCGCAATAGAAACCTCCACCAAACTTTCGGTTCCGTTGGAATGTATATGTATTTCATTTCGGTGTAGCTAAGTAATTCCAAAAATATTGAGTAATTTGAATAATTCCATATAATTTGAATTTCATTAATTCAAACATATTTTTCGGCAAAGGATTATTCATTACTTCTTCGTTGTACACCTTATTGCAGCGAAGTTTAAAGTTTAATATTGTTAATTAACATTTACGGTAACAATTAAAGATGGGGAATTATTTTGAAATTCGCCACCACGTTTTTCATTTTATTCCAACTGAGAAATGGTATATTTCATATAAAGGGCACAATGTAAGTTTTATTGTTTCTGATGAATGAAAGAACACCTTTGCGCACAAATTACATTAAAAAGCAGTTCAAGTTTTGTATACGCAAGGAAAAAAAATTTGATTTAAATGAAAAAATCATTTGACTTAAATCACTTGATTTAACTTGATTCACATTTTAATAACGTAAACTTATTGGTTCTTAGTCATATTCAAATATGAATGAGTTACATTATTTGATGTATTTACCTAAGACTGCACATAGGCTTAGTTATAAACGAAATAATATATTCTTATTCAGATAGATTAATTTTTTTGGTCAATAACCTTTTGGTCAAATAAAAAGATTTATTTGAAATTAACCTGAAATTTTATTTAAACAATGTTCATTACTACTTCGTATCATATCACATAAATAAATAACATAAAAAGGCTAATCTAACGCAACCACGGCAGCTACATTTTTATAATTTGCAATGTAATTACATACAAACTATTAGTATTTATCATACTATATGAAGGGGATGACATGTATGATAATTATTAATAATTATCATACATACATCATCCCCTACTCACTCTTTCAAATCGTTTGGGTTTTTTAAACCCAATACTGATCGTTCCCAGCATTCCGATTTTTTTTTGAAAAGTGAAATCCCAGCTCAATTTTTTATTGCGCAATATATTTAGAACCGACCGCCTCGGCGACATTCGTTATCCGGATTCTTATTTTCAATGCTTCATTCGTCTTGGACAAAAATGGTCACGCGAATTGTTTACACGTTGGCAATCGTCGCGTGATGATCGACGGTCTGCGTGATTGCGTCGACGGATGATCTGCTTCTAATTGCGAAGGAGCGTTTTGATGCGCGACTTTTTACGCCGGCGAATTTATCGCGCGCGATTCCGCTGAAATATCGCACGATTGCTGCGTCACGAGCGGCATTATTGCCCGGCTGGAAATGTCTTATATTTCCAGCCACGAATTTACGACACGAGCTGCGGATTGACAGTGTCGCGAACTTTTGTTTAACAGCTCAACCAAGTGCTCCTAAAACTGCGATTCCGCGGGATTAAGGTATCCTGATATTACAGGATTCCATTTATTTTAAAAGAAAATAATACAAGTTCATAACATTTGATAAATATATTGTTTTAATGGATTAATTCATGTAAAAGATCAATATTTGGAATGTATTTACAAAGTCCTTTATTTCCCGTGTGTAAGCAGGAATTTTTCACAACTATTCAGGAATCATGATGTAAAAATTTTTGGTTTTTTATTCTATTTTTATTATTCTATTTTTTATTGTTTTTTTATTTATTAATAATATTTTATTTTAGGTATACAAATTTAGTATATTATTTTTAATTCCTAGTTGAGCTGTAACAGAAACTTTTTCCTTTTTTCCATTAGTTAAACAAATTTTATTTTTCAGCGATCATGCGTATTTTCCATGTTCAGCTTTGGTACTTTTAAGCTAAATATCTCGGGTTTTGTATGACTGACAGGACTGAAATTTTACCTACTTAAATAGCAAGATCTAATCCACACTCTATTACAATTGGACGAAATCCGACGAAACCGGTTACCTCACGACCGATCGGCAGAAACGCGCGGTCTTTGCGTCAATTACCACGCGAGGCCGCCGCGTTTTTCCGGCCGGAAAAATTACTTTTACCAGCGCGCCTTTTCCCGAAATTACGTGTGCCGCGTTAAAGAATAGTCGGCGGCGTTTTCACAACAGAGACGAAACTGCCGAGTGCACTTTTTCGCAGGACAAACAAACATTTCTGGCCGGCGCTTGCGCCGCGTTAACACACCCTTTACAATTTATTCTCCCTCGAAATGTAATTAAAAACATCATACCGGAGCCGCGCGTTAACACAGAATCGCTCGGTTGCGCGGCGTCCTTATTTTTGCGCGACGAATTCCTCATTCAGAAATAATAACTCGGGGACGCAAAAACCTGCGGGAAAAAAGTCGCGGGGGCCACGCGGGTCTCGGCGATTTAGCGCGCGCTCGCGTAATTAATCGCGCCGGCGACCGAAAAAGGGAAACAAAGGCGCGAACGCTCGTAATGATCGCGACGGGGTCCCGTAATTTACGACGATCGCGCGAGCCTTCAGGCCGATTAATAATTTCGAGACGTCAAATAGACGCGACGCGTACACACGCGATTTACATAATTCAATTAATCGGCGCTCGGCATTATACGCAATTCAAATCGGTTTATTTGATTTGCCGATTATATCGCCTGTGGCGCATGATTATGCCGTTTAATTAAACTAATGTTTCCCATTAAATAAATTGCAGCGCGGCGACTTATCCCAAGATAATTTGGATCGCCGAACGACGGGCAGACACAATGAACCGGCGGCGCGGGGCGATCAAAAATGATTAAGCGTTGTTAATTAATCGCGCGCGTGCGCATTGTTTTTGGGATTGCGCGGCAATGCGGCGAGGGTTCTTATGAAGTTTGGGCGGCGGGGGTGCGGGGGCGAGGGACCGAAAACAAGAATGTAAATGAAGATATGAAGTTACCGAGCCCACGGGAATTTCTCAGCTGCTTTCAGACCGAGGGGCTTGTTGTTGAGTGCAACATAGTATTGCAATGAGAACGCTACTTAGTTGCTACGCAAATTGGAGGCTGAACTTGTACGCGTATCAAAAGTTATAGAACACGCTAGCTCGCGGGATTCGTAAGCGTTATAATTTCTTTCGCATTCTGCGAAAGTTAACGCGAAGCGGCACGGGCTTTACGGTAACATTATGTCGGCGTGTATTAGTTGCGAGATATTAAGGGGAATAATTATTGAAATTAACAGGCGAAGGAAGCAGGGGCAGTTGGGAGTAATTTGGAAAGGGTGTGTTTTTCGTATACGGGTTTGGTGGTAAAAATGGGAAAGTCAGAATGTACTTTCACTGTAACAATGCTGATAATATCGTGGACTTTTGTAGAAATGTGTTTCGTTTCAACGTTATTCGTAAGGAGAGCATTTGGTGGGAAATAAATATTAAATGTGTATGTACCTTAAGGCTGTTATGGTGTTGAACTGTGGTGTATGAAATTGGATTGAAAAGTTTGTCCCTAGTGGATAATGTTTAATTAATGCTATAGAATATTTATATTATTCATATACAATTGCTAAGTTTCATAATAAATTAAAACAATTATTAATTGAAACTTACTGAATTATAAAGAGCAAAGAAGGAATACAGAATAAAGTTACGTTCTGCAAGGCAATAATCGGGTTTTCTTTAATGACATTTAATGTGATTACTTTTGAACTAACTTCATTTACTGTGTATATACTATCGATAGGTACCAATTGGGAAACAGGTTAAATTGAAATGCAATTGTTAAATTCGCCATTAGAATAAGCGCTTCAAATGTGATCAAAATATGATTATTTTGAGATAATGTTCAGTAATTTAATTGATAGCTTTCCGACAATAGAGAACGTTTTATGAAAGTATTTTAAAATCTGAACAGATCGAATAATTGACACGTTCTAATTAATCCAAATCAAAGTCACTAAAAGTGTCTGAACGTTTCAAGAAAGTCTTCATTTCTTAATGTAACTTAATAATGCATGTATAACCTGAAATTGATGTAAATTGACAGAAAACTAATTTATATTCGATTAATCGATAGCCGATTTTTTCCATTACTCTATATCTGTCACTGGAGGTAAATATTACACATCAAGCGAAGAAATAACGGGATATAAATAACGTTTTACATTGATTTTCTCATGAATATATAAAAGTCCTCTTTTACATAATCAGTCCGATAATTCGGACCGGTCGCGTCCAGATTTAAAGAGTTCATAAATGCTCCAAAAATAATATTTTTCACTGCAAACTCATAATCGGAATCGTAAAAGTGCCCGATTATTTCATCAACCTCTATTTAAGCTGTCCTTCTTAGTATGCATATTTTAAAACGTATTTATCCAGACAAAATTGTCCTCGTAAATCCGGCGATCAATACCGCCATTCAAAATCGTAATCTCTAATGCCCGAGATGTCTTACGCCACGCTTTTTTCGACTTCGGCACATGAATGTAACTTTTATTTCGAGTTACGAAAACCGTGCGATTAAAATATTCATTCTGGCACTTTGTTGACTTAAATAAAACATTCATTTTACTTAATGTCTCGGCGCTCTGAATAAAAATATATGTGGATATGACTGTTTGGATTTTTCACGCGCGGCGCAGCATCGCTGTTGACAGAAATACGTGTAAACTATGAATTTCGTATGGACCATCTCCCGGTTGAGAGCGACGAGAAACGCGGCTAGCCGTGCAAGACTTCGGTGCACGCACTCCAGCGCCGCCCCTTTAAATTTTATAATCCCGGCTGAAATAAACGGCGCTCGAGGAAATGGTGTAATTTTTCTGCATTAGAGCGAAGGCGCACGGCGTTCCCACTTTTTGCGCGATCATGTTTAGATTAATACAAGTTATGATGAGGATAATGAAAGTCATATTTTTCATTTTACGGTTTGCTTTATTTGTTCGCAAGTTTTTGCGACGCTTCTAACGGTCAACAGACGTAAACCGACAATTTTCACGATTTCTCGGGAAATCGCGCTGACGGAAGTTTTGATGATGCATTCGGAAAGTTGCAATTGGAGAATAATTGAACGAAAATTGCGGTGGAATGAAGGTGTTGCAGTTTGCTGTAATTGTATGTAAATTTCTGTGATTAGTTGGGAACACTTTTGTTAGGGAGGTATGGAGATTCTTTTTTAATGGGAGGCAAGTATAAAATGTGCAGAACGCGAAAAGTTTCGTACGACGACTTATCGGCTTGTACTGCAATCATTCGGTTATTCGGGATGGTTCGCTCATACCTTCGATTATAGCCGCTTACTTATAGAAGAGTAAAAATAGCGTGGCGTTCATGTAAAACCTTTGCAAGTGCCGCAAGAAAAGTTCGAAAGTGTGTGTCGGATTATTTTAACTTTTAGTGAACCATTAAAGGATTAAACTTGTATTCAATTTTTCAGAGATTCCTTTTATTCTACTTTAGAAACGGAGAAATAATGTGCGAACAGTGGAAGGCGCGAAAGGATTAGATGCGTTGAATTACTGGTTGGAATCAAAATATGTGGAATGCGATTATTTCGTATTAAATGTGGCCCCGGGTTTCGTCACATTTAAACACAAAATTGCGTGATTACGATCATCGCTCTCTGTCCTCCGACAATCCGCTATTAATGTTCGATTAATGTAATTGATTAAACCGGTGCACGATCGATTTCGTACCATAATTAATCAAGGAAAGCTCAAAACTAATCCATTAGCACAAAATCCCCGCCAATCTAAATAGAACAATAAGTGTTTTTTAGTCAGTTTTAATTTAATCGCAACGAAATTCGTATTTGGACGACAATATCGCACGGGATAATGTTTTGATCGCAACCTGATAAAGTTTAACATAATTATGCATTTAGTTTAGTTTTGATTACACGTCGGTCGAGCCGGCTACGACACTGACCGTGTAATGATTTAATGGTGCCTGTCGCCAGATATTATCGGGATTTATTTAGTCATGTAAACCGTACGGTCTTCAGAAAGCCTCATCATAATTAAAAAATGATCAATTTTCGAAGGACTAAAAGGTTTACCTATCCGAATAGTTTATATTAAAAAAGAATAAGATTATTTGCAATTAGCTTGAAAATTGATCCGTCCGAGAGATCTCAAAAATAAAAAATGTACTGTTTTAACAAAAGTCTGACAGTCGTAATTGCTGTATATGCTCAACCTTAAAGAAAAGTGTTCCTAGGAATTTTTAAAAGCTCCTAACTTGATGATATATTAACATAATATTCGAAGCGGAGACAGTGATGCTGATTCAACATCAAATATCTGCTGATTTAACATGTATCATGTGTCAAAACAACACATAACCTAACCTTAACTCTACTTCGGTTTTAAATCTGCGGATATTCAATGTTGAATTAGCATCCATGTGCCAACAGATTGCACATGTTGGATTTAGCATCTTTTTCTGAATGACAATGAAAATTTCGTTACAGCAATTTCAAACGATTTAGAAGTAAATCATTCACAGGAAATAATATTCATTAACATCGAATATTTTTCTCGAAAAAGACACTTCTGCAATCAATTAAAAATATTCAATACCTCACACAAACCTCCTTAATCTTTCCCCATCTAACCCTAAGCCAACACATCCTCAATCCATCACCTTCACTGTCCACAATCAAACTCCAAAAACAACTTCCTTTCAACCAATTCTGCAGTCATTCAATCAATCCTTCACCCTTCTCTCCCTCGAAATAAAAAATAAATCACCCAAAAAGACCTTCGGTCCCCTCACATCCAGACCATGACTCGTATAATTCGTGTTCAGTCCAGCTAATTAAGCCGCGTATCCACGCAAAAGTTTGCTCGTTGCAACGAAAACGACAACGGGCTGCCGTTGTCACACAATATCTCGGGGGCGCGACGCTTGTAAGAGCGTACGGCCAGGTCGGATGATGGGTACCCGGCGCGCCTCGACAAGACTACTCTTTATGTGAATATTGCTTTGATCCTTTGATCGCTCGCTAAGAGTGCCCAGACTGAATTTAATTAGGGCTCTTAACTGCGGAGGGCGTGGCAAGTAGTGGGAATAGATTTTGTCAAGGGGTTGGAGGTCGCCGGAAGATCAGCGCGATGCGTGCCCCGAGACGATCGCTCGCCTTTGAACTTGGGATTGATGTTTTCGACAGCCCGATGACGCGACTGTAGACGCGCGCGCCCCCTAGCGATTGTCATGCAAATCGGAAACGAAGCGATCGACGATTGTCTTGATATTAAAGCGCAAACTGTTCCGGCCGCTTTACGTATTCAGCCGCGCCGGGGGAAGAATTCCGGGCGGTCTTCGCGCGGGCTAATTAGGCGCAATTTCGGCGCGCGCGGTTCCGCCGATCGCGCGAACTCGTCCTGTTCTTCGGGGGATCGCATCGATCCGCATTTTGCGCTGTAAATAATAAACGCCCGGTGGCCCGTGAAACGGGCTGACGTAATTTTGTTAGGACGTTAAGGCGCCTGTCCCAGTTATTAGGAGTTAATCGAGTTGCTTTGTTTCCAGCGCAGTTAAAAACGTGGGCACCGGGGAGCTTCATTTTTTATTCACCTGGCCACGCGCGGCGATGCATTTTCAGGATATTTTTACGACTGATCGATAGTCACGGTATTTTTTGTTGTGCGCGAATTAAGAGAGTTTAGGTACTGCGGTTCGGCATCCATTTTGTTGAGCTGGTTGTCGAAGAGGTTTAGGAAGGGGGAACGGTGGGAAACGGTTTTGATTAGAGTACACTGGGGAAAGCAGTGTGTTAATACAAAATTAAAACGAGTGGAACAGATTATTTTGTTCAACAGTGGTTTTACAGAGAGAAATACCATGTGATTTGCCATGAACTGCCGTGAATTTTTCATGAAAATGTTGTTGCGACAAAGTTGATGTAAAAATAATATGATTGCATGCTTTAAATGGAATTCCTCTAGGTGTCAATGCTGGGAAAAAGTGACAAATTCAATATATAATAATTTCAAGCAATATATATAAATAATGCTTAAAATATTTTGGGTCAACATCATATCTATGTTAAAGCAATCGGACATCTGACTGGCTAACCTACTATTGATGTGCAGTTTTTCGCGAAATAAAGTGAGACCAATATAAATCTGATGCATATTTAAATGTTCCAGCAACAAGAAAATTATATTTGCTCAACAGGATTTAAAATAGAGGTAATATACTATTTTTCCAGTGAATTTGTGATAATTTCAGAATCAATGATAGGTTCGCAAACTGCTATAATACGGATATAATGTTGTTACAACATATTTTGGGGAGCATTGTTTTGTTTTATATTGAAACAAGGGAGCTTCGCTCCCCGGCGCGCTTCGCGCGCCTCCCTATTATTTGATAAAAAATAGCAAAAATTAAAATATGAATCATAATTAAGGAAAAGTAATTATAGTAATTTTAAATTTATAAAAATATTTCAAGATTACCATCGGGGTGGTAATGGTAATCGGGGTAGTACCAATCGCAAAATCAGTCTTTAAAACATTGCTTTTCAAAGAATGTTTTAAAGACTGATTTTACGATTTATGATGTTTAATAATTGATGATGATTAATGATTGTATAATCCATATATCGTACATAATTAAAAAATTACGTATGCATTACTTTATTTATATGAATGCATATTTTACATCATTTAAATATAAACCACCATGCCA